>PISX010002402.1:63378-161931 GCA_004024625.1 Mellivora capensis | reverse complement strand
GCCTAATGCCAGCAGAAGGGAGACAATAAAGATGAGAGCAGAAGTAAATGATATAGAAACAAACAAACAAAAACAGTAGAACAGGTCACTGAAACCGGGATTTGGTTCCTTGACAAAATTAATGAAATTAAAAGCCCCCTAGTCAGACTTATCAAAGAGAAAAGAGAAAGGACCCAAATAAATAATGTCACAAATGAAACAGGAGACATAACCGACACCACAGAAATACAAACAATTAGAATATTATAAAAAACTATATGCCAACAAATTGGACAACCTGGCAGAAATGCATCAGTTCCTAGAAACATATAAACTACCAAAACAGAAACAAGAAGAAATAGAAAGCTTGAGCAGACTCATAACCAGCAAAGAAATGGAATCAATAATCAAAAAGCTCCCAAGAAACAAATGTCCAGGTCCAGATGGCTTCACAGTAGAATTCTATCAAACATTTATTTTACTATTTTTTTTAAATTTATTTATTTGTCAGAGAGAGAGGGAGAGAGAGCGAGCGAGCACAGGCAGACAGAGTGGCAGGCAGAGGCAGAGGGAGAAGCAGGCTCCCCGCCGAGCAAGGAGTCTGATGCAGGACTCGATCCCAGGACGCTGGGATCATGACCCGAGCCGAAGGCAGCCGCTCAACCAACTGAGCCACCCAGGTGTCCCGTCTATCAAACATTTAAAGAAGAGTTAATACCGATTCTTCTCAAACTATTCCAAAAAATAAAAATGGAAGGAGAACTTCCAGACCCATTCTATGACCCAGCATTACCCTGATTCTAAAACCACCCACAGTCTCCACTAAAAGAAGAGAACTGCAGGCCAATATCCCTGATGAACACGGATGCAAAATTTTCAAGAAAACACTAGCAAGTCGACTCCAGCAGTAATTTAAAAGATTCATGCACCACAATCGAGTGGGATTGATTCCTGGGCTGCAAGGCTGGTTCAATATTTGCAAATCAACCAACGTGAAATACCTCATTGATAAAAGAAAGGGTAAGAACCATATGATCCTCTCCATAGATGCGGAAATAATATTTGACAAAGTTTAACATCCATTCTTGATAAAAAAAAAGCCCTCAACAAAGTAGAGTTAGAGGGAACATACCTCAACATCAGAAAGGCCGTATACAAAAAAATCATGGCTAATATCATCTTCGATGGGGAAAAACTGAGAGCTTTTCTTCTACGGTAAGGAACAAGACAGGGATGTCCATTCTCACCATTACTATCTAACATAGTACCGGAAGTCCTAGCCTCAGCAATCAGACAACCAAAAGAAATAAAAGGCATCCAAATCAGCAAGGAAGAAGTCAAGCTTTCACTCTTTGCAGATGACATGATACTCTACACAGGAATCACAAAGACTCCACCCAAAAAATTCTAGAACTGATACACGAGTTCTGTAAAATCACAGGATACAAAATCAACATGCAGAAATCTGTTGCATTTCTATACACCAATAATGAAGCAGCAGAAAGAGAAATCAAGGAATTGAGCCCATTGACAGTTGCAACAAAACAGTAAGATACCTAGAGATAAACCTAACCAAAGAGGTAAAAGATCTGTGCTCTGAAAACTATAAAGCACTGATGAAAGAAATTGAAGATGACACAAAGACATGGAAAAACCATGCTCATGGACTGGAAGAACAAACATCATTAAAATGTCTTTACTACCCAAAGCAATCTACACATTTAGTGCAACCCCTATCCAAATACCACCAGCATTTTTCACAGAGCTAGAATGAGCAGCCCTACAATTTGTATGGACCCACAAAAGATCCCAAATAGCCAAAACAACCTTAAAAGGACAAGCAAAGCCAGAGGCATCACAACTCCGGGGTCCAAGTTATATCACAAAGCTGTAGTGATCAAGACAGTATGGTAGTGCACAAAAACAGACACCAAGATCAATGGAACTGAACAGAAAACCCAGAAATGGACCCACAAGTCTATGGTCTATGGTCAAGTAATCTTCAACAAAGTGGGAAAGAATATCCAGTGGAAAAAAGTCCAACAAATGCTGTTGGGAAAACTGGACAGCTCCATGCAGAAGAATGACACCGGACCACTTTCTTACACCACACACAAACAAAAATTCAAAATGGATGAAAGACCTAAATGTGAGACAGGAGACCTTCAAAATCCTAGAGGAGAGCACAGGCAACAACCTCTTTGACCTCTGCCGCAGCAACTTCTTACTAGATGTGTCCCCTGAGGCAAGAGAAACAAAAGCAAAACTGCACAATTGGGACTTCTTCAAGACAAAAAGCTTCTGCACAGTGAGGGAAACAATTAACAAAATTAAAAGGCCACTTTCAGAATGGGAGAAGATATTTGAAATTGACATATCTGATAAAGGGCTAGTATCCAAAAATCTATGAAGAACTTACAAAACTCAACACCCACAAAACAAATAATCCAGTTTCAGGGCGCCTGGGTGGCTCAGTGGGTTAAGCTTCTGCCTTCGGCTCAGGTCACGATCTCAGGGTCCTGAGATCGGGCACCGCGTCGGGCTCTCTGCTCTCTCTCTGCCTGCCTCTCTGCCTACTTGTGATCTCTGTCAAATAAATAAATAAACAAATCTTTAAACAAACAAACAAACAAAAAAACAAATAATCCAGTTTCAAAGTGGGCAGAAGGCACAAATAGACATTTTTCCAAACAAGACATAAAGATGGCTAGCAGAGGCATGAAAAGATGCTCAACATCACTCATCATCAGGGAAATGCAAATCAAAACCACAATGAGATACCACCTCACACCTGTCAGAATGGATAAAATTAACAACACAAGAAACAACAAGTGTTGGCAAGGATGTGGAGACAGGTGAATCCTCTTGCACTATTGGTGGGAATGCAAACTGGTGCAGCCACTTTGAAAAACAGTATGAAGTTTCCTCAGAAAGTTACAAAATAGAGCTACCCTATGACCCAGCAATTGTACTGCTAGGTATTTATCCAAAGGATACACAAATACTGATTTGAAGGGGTACATGCACCCCGATGTTCATAGCACTACCATCAACAATAGCCAAATTATGGAAAGAGCCCAAATGTCCATTGACCAATGAATGGATTAAAGAAGATGGAAATATTATGCATCAAAAAGAATAAAATCTTGCCATTTCCAACAACATGGATGGAACTAGAGTGTTTTATGCTAAGTGAAATAAGTCAGTCAGAAAATATCATATATCAAATAGCATATGATTTCACTCATAGGTGAAATTAAAGAAACAAAAGAGATGAACATATAGGAAGGGGGAAAAAAAGAGAGATAGAGAGGAAACAAACCACAGGAGTCTTAAAGATAGAACAAACTGAGGGTTGATGGAGGGAGGTGGGCAAGGAATGGGCTAAATAGATGATGGGTATTAAGGGGGGCACTTGTGATAAGCACTGTGTGTTCTATGTGAGGAATCACTGAATTCTATTACTGAAAACATTATACTATATGTTAACTAATTAGAACTTACATAAAAAATTTGAAAACAAGAATATATATATATATATATATGTAAAATAAAAAGCAAAAATTCTAGAGAAAAATGAAGTAGCCAAAAATATTGTGGCTTCACTGAACAGACTTCCACCATTCTCCCTAGGTGAAGTAAAAAAATCTTTCCCAACCTGTACATCCTAGGTATAAAATTTCTTCAGAAGCACAACGTACTGGAAAATCTTTTCAAGAATTTAATTTGCTGAGAACAAAAAGGGTAGTGCTTTTACTGAATGTGTTCCTTTGGTGTTGTTTATGTAGACATTTGGACATGTGGAAAAACATGGCATCTTTAAGTGTGACAGATCTGTGGAATAATAATGACTAAATTGGGGCGTCTGGTTGGCTCAGTCGTTAAGCGTCTGCCTCCAGCTCAGGTCATGGTCCCGGGGTCCTGGGACTGAGTCCCACATTGGGCTCCCTACTCAGCGGGAGGCCTGCTTCTCCTTCTCCCATTCCCCCTACTTGTGTTCCCTCTCTCGCTGTGTCTCTCCCTGTCAAATAAATAAATAAAATATTTTTTTAAAAATGACTATATCAACTCTCCTCCTTTCCTCGGTGGTTGAGATGATTATGGATCTCCTGAAAACTAATAGAACAGTGGATCTGATTGATGAAACACTAACAGAATGGAAACTCTTTTAGGTGTCGTGCAATTGTCACTGCACGGAACAAACAAGATAAAGAATGATTAAGGAATCACAAACATTCAATGTTTTATTCCCATCCTTTAGCTATATGTTCAATAAGGTAATTACAGTAAAGCATAATATAACAGGATTACTAGCTGAGGGTTAAACCATGGCGGGCCGCCTCATCATTTTTCAGCTAAAAACAAGCTACTGAACACATAAGAGATTTAGATACTCTCTTTGACTTAGTATAAAACATGCTCAGGTAAGATGAAATAGTAGCTGCTAGCTGTTTTTAAAGCATTTGAACAAAAGAAAGCCTCGATGCCCTCCACAGAAAACAACAGCAACAAAGCAGAGCTTAGCAGCAGGTTGATAGCTGCTTCCAGAAAAAGTGCTTCATTTGCTGGGACCTGATGAAGAAACAACCAAACTGATGCACCTTATGAGTTCAGCTACAACCTTTCTTCCACAATACCCACTGCAGAGACCCTCGTATCACTCTTCCAGGTAAGATACTGAAACTGGCATACATGCAATGACAACTGAAACACGGGTGGATATTCAACCACTATTTGGTTACTGCAAAAGCCAGTTCCATTCTTCCTTTGCTCCAGGGTTCAAGAAATTCTTTTTCCATGTCACTGTGTGAAACAGTGAGTGAATGCTAAAACATGAGAAGCAAAAAATATAAGGAAGGATAGGAATGTTGAGTCTTTTTCAACATTCTGAATATTCTGAAAATATTCAGAAAACATCCTCTTGGGGCACCTGGGTGGCTCAGTGGGTTAAAGCCTCTGCCTTTGGCTCAGGTCATGATCCCAGGACCCTGGGATGGAGCCCCACATCGGGCTTTGTGCTTGGCGGGGAGCCTGCTTCCTCCTCTCTCTCTCTGCCTGCCTCTCTACCTACTTGTGATCTCTGTCTGTCAAATAAATAAATAAAATCTTAAAAAAAAAAAAAGAAAACATCCTCTTTAAGACTGTACAAAGTTTCCGATCATGGGATTGCTTTAGTAAAATGGCATCATCACAAGCGCTCAAATCTCCAATCCAGGAGTAGAAAGAGAATTCATGTTTACAGTAATCAGCCCCTATTGGATGTGAAGAAAGAAAGGATTAATAATATCAATACCAGTAGACTTTGATAAGTTATGAATGTATATTAGAATACCTAGAGCAACCATTAAGAAAACCACAAAGCCATATAAGTGAAAATACTATAAATAAACCAAGAAGAAACCCTTAAAAGTATTTAAATAAAAGAGAAACGGAGGAGGGACACCTGGATGGGGCAGTCAGCAGACCTGAGCATTCTGCTCAGGTCCTGATCCCAGAGTCAGGAATGGAGCCCCACATCAGACTCTGCACAGCAGGGAGTCCACTTCTCCCTCTGCCCCTCCCCAACCCTGTTCATGCTCTCTCTTTCAAATAAATAAATAAAATCTTTCAAAAAAAGATTGTTTATGTGAGAGAGAGATCACAAGTAGTCAGAGAGGCAAGCGGGGGGGTGGGAGGGAAGCAGGCTTCTCACTGAGTAGAGAGCCTGATGCAGGGCTCGATCCCAGGACCCTGAGATCATGACCTGAGCCAAAGGCAGAGGCTTAACCCACTGAGCCATCCAGGCACCCAAAGAAAATCTTTAAAAAGAGAGAGAGAAAGAGAAACACAGGAATGAGAAATAGAGAAAACAAGCAGAAAACTTATAAAAAGTCAAACATATCAATAGTTACCTTAAATATAAATGGTTTAAGCATACCAATTTAGCTGAAAGAAACTCATTTCAAATACAATGACATAGATGAGTTGAAAATAAAAGTATGGAAAAAGTTGCATCATGCAAACATTAATCAAAAAAATCCGGGGCACCTGGGTGGCTCAGTTGATCTCAGGGTTGTGAGTTCAAGCCCTGCACTGGGCTCCACACTGGATATGGAGCCTACTTACACAAGAAAATTTGAGTGGCTCTATTAATATCAAATAAAGTAGACATTAGAGCAAAGAAAGTTACTAGAGACAAAAAGGGACATTACATAATGATAAAAGGTAAAATGATAAGTGTTAGTCCACCTGGAAGACATTACAATCTTAAATGTGAATTCACCAAGCAAATGAAGCTCATAGTATATACATAAGCCACAAAACATACGAAGCAGACACTGATAGAGCTGAAAGGAGAAATAGACAAACACACAATTATAGTTGGGGAATGCAACACTCCGTTCTCAACAACTGATAGAACTATTTATGCAGAAAATCAGCAAGGATATAGAAGGACTCAACAACACAATCAACCAGCAGATTCTAATATACAACATCCAACAAAAGAAGAGTACACGTTTTTGTCAAATACCTATAGGACTTTCGCAAGATAAAATAGATCCCTGTCCATAAAACAAATCTCAACAAATTTAAGAGTTAAAATCATACAGAGCATGTTCTCTGACCATATGAAGTCAAACTAGAAATCAATACCAAGAAAATCTCCAAATATTTAGAAATTAACACACTTCTAAATAATGCATGGGTAAAATAGAAAATCTCAAGCCAAAAACACACAATTGAATGAAAATGAAAATATAACAAGTCCAAATTTGTGTAATTTAGCTAAAGCAGTGCTGAAATCAGGGTATTTCATAACACTAAATGTTGTGTAGGAAAAAAGAAAAGACTTCCTATCAAATCAATAATCTAAGTTCCTACATCAAGACACTAGAAAGAGAAGAAGAAAGAAAAACCCAAAAGCATGCAGAAGAAAGAAAATAAGAGCATAAATAAACAAATTTGAAACAGAAAAAGAATGGAGAAAATTAATGAACAAAAAAAGTTGGAACTTAGAAAGAATCAATAAAGTTGATAAATCTTTAGCAAGACTAACAAGGAAAAGGGAAGAAAAAATGAATTACCAATATTAAGAATGGAACAGGGAATATCACTACAGATTCTGCAACTACTAAAAGGGTGATAAAGAAATACTGTACTTTTATAAGATTGACAACTCAGAAAAAAGGGAATAAATTGTTTAAGCACCACAAACAACCAAAACTGTCCCAATTTGCAGATGACATGATTGTCTAGGTAGAAAAGCCAAAGAATCTACAAAATACAAACAAAAACAATATACACACACAAAACGTCCCAGAACTAAGTACAGCAAGATCACAGGATACAAGATCAACACATGAAGACTGATTGCATTTCTATATGCTAACAACAACCATGTGGAAACTGAAACTTAAAACATAACACTATTTATAATCACTCCAAAGAAAATGAAATACTAAGATATAAATTTACAGGGGGGGCGCCTGAGTGTCTCAGGTGTTAAGCATCTGCCTTCGGCTCAGGTCCTGATCCCAGGGTCCTGGGATCAAGCCCCAAATCAGGCTCCCTGCTCAGCAGGAAGCCTTCTTCTCCCTTTCCCCCTGCATGTGTTCCCTCTCTTGCTGTGTCTCTCTCTGTCAAATAAATAAGTAAATAGAATCTTTTTAAAAAATCTATAAATTTACAAAACATGTACAGGATCTCTATGCTGAAAATTACAAAATGCTGATGAAAGAAAAAACCTAAATAGAAGAGGAGACCTACCATGTTCATGCACTGGAAACTTAATACAGCAAGCATGTAAACACTCCCTAAATTTACCCATGCAACTTCTATAAGAATCCTAGCAAAGCTTTTCGTAGAAATAGACAAGCTTATTCTAAAATTTATATGAAAAGATACAGGCCCTCGAACAGTTCAAACAATCCTGAGAAATAAGAATCAACATAGAGGAATCACTGTATCTAATATTAAGGTTTACTATTTAGATGGCAAACTAGAGAATGAGATCCTGGTGGAAGGATATTCATATAGATCAATGGAACAGAATAGAGAACCCAAAAATAGACCCACACAAGTATGACCAACTGATTTTGATAAAGGTATAACAGTAGTTCAGTGGGGGAGGGATAGCCTTTTCAACAAATAACGCTGGAGCAATTGGACATCCAACTCAAAAAAAAAAAAAAATTAACCTACCTAAACCTCACATCTTCTACCAAATTTAACACAAAATGGACCCTGGACTTAAATGTGAAATATAAGAACATAAAACTTTTAGAAAAAAAATGAAAGTTTTTGGGATCTCTGGCTAGAGAAAGAGTTCTTAGACTTGACACCAAAAGTGTGATCGATAAAAAGGAAAAATTGATAAATTGCACCTCATCAAAATAAAAAAAAATTTTTTTACTCTACAAAAGACTCTCTTAAGAGGATGAAGAAACAAACTACAGATGGAGGAAAATGTTTCCAAGCCTTTAATCTGGAATGTGTAAAGCATACTCAAGACTCAACAGTAAAAATATAAACAATCCAATTAACACGTGAGACGGGGGCACCTGGTGGCTCAGTCGGTTAAGCATCTGCCCTCAGCTCAGGTCATGATTCTGGGGTCCTAGGATCGAGTCCTTTGTTGGGCTCCTTGCTCGGTGGGAGGCCTGCTTTTCCCTCTGTCCCTCACCCTGCTGGTGCTCACTCGCTCAAATAAATTTTAAAAATATTTAAAAAAAGAAAGAGAGAGAATATGAGGCAGGAGCAACACATGAGAGAGGCAGGAGTCTAGAATGATTCCTTAGCTTAGGTGAATAGGAGTTACCATCTGAGACTGAGAATTTAAGGTTTCATATCTTAAAGTATATGTTAAATGTGATTTCATAAATATAATGTGAAAGAGGACTGCATAGATCAGAACGGGGCATAAGACATGAACAAACATTTCATCAAAGAGAATATTCAGAAGACAAATAAGTACATGAAGAGAGGGTCAACATCATCAGCCATTGAAGGAATCCAGACTGAAGCCACAATGGAATGTCACTACACACCTCTCAGAATAACCAAAATACAATATAGTGACAGCACCAAATGTTGGCAGGTATGCAGAGAAACTGGATCACTCGCACATTGCCGGTGGGAATATAAAATGATGACAGCCACTCTGGAAGACAGTTTGGCAGTTTCTTATAAAATTAAACACACAACGACCATTCAACCCAGCAACTTCCCTCCTGGACTCTTGTCCCAGAGGAAGGAAAACTAATGTTCACACAAAAACCTGTACCCAAATGTTATAGCAGCTTTATTTACCATAGCCAGAACCTATTGTGTCTTTCAACAGGCAAACAAATTATGGCACTATGGAAGTCTACTCAGGAAAAAAAAAGGAATTAACTATGGACGCACACAACTCGAATGCATCTCCAGGGGTGTTGTGGTCATTAGAACACCATGTCAGCAATTTGCACTCAAATGGTTCAAGGAAAAACTATCTTTGCCCTATTCTTGCAAACCTGAAATTATTTCAAAAGGAAAAAAAATTAAGTGATGGAACGTAAAGCTTAATTGGACATGAGAAAGGCAGGAGACAAGAAAAGACTCCCAGATTTCTAGTTTCAGCGACAGGGGTGAGACTGAAATGTAAGGCTTCATAGCTTAGTGACAGTATATATTAAATAGCATTTCATAAATTGAAAGTAAGGGAGGATTGCAGAGATTGGAGATTCTCTTTTACTACTGCATATTCATTTATTAAGTTTATCTCGACAAATTTCCATATCCTCAGCTAACTTCTAGGAGTTGCCTGTGGTCAGATGGTTTGGTGCCAGAAAAAAATCCAGAAATCCCAAGCCTCATTCCTGGCTCTAATTCTACACAGAGCACTTAATTTCTTCAATGCTTGATTTTTCATTTATGAAGTGGGACTAATAATTCTAGTCTGCAAAGTACTTTCCTCAGGAGGGTCATAACTGCTTCTAATTTTTCAAAAAATAAAATTCTACCTAATAGTGGAGACACAATATCCCAAACTAATTGTTTCTACAAGCAATTATTTTTTTAAAAGCCATCAATTCATTTTGTGCTGATTTTATGAAATGGAGATAAAATTGGAACTAACTCATATAAAAATAATATCCTTTAATATTAGCCATAACAACAGCTTGATATTAATGAGAAAGTTGTGCAACATGAGGAGGGAGGGGAGAAGAGATAAAAACAACAGAAAGTCTATTCCTACATAAACCTCCAATTTTAATAATCATTTGTATCCACTCCTTCTGTAAATCTTCTCAGAAAGCAGCAGACAAGAATTACAGGTAGTCCCAGCATGAAGCTAATGAGCTCAACACAAACAATACCACTAGATGTGATAAGGGATTCTGCCTTGGGGTATTATTGTCAGACTTTCATACTGAAGATGAAACTTGGGGCCATACCTTAATCTAAAGGGACTGGACCTGAAGAAGATGCTTTCGTTTGCTCAACATTAAGCCTCTTCCCCCACCTCTTCAGAGTGTCTCCAGGTTGTTCTTTGGAAGAAAAGACCAGGAAAGCTGAGAAAGAAAAAAACAGTTCATGCATTCATCTCTCCTCACAGAGAAGCAATGATTTTTATAGCACTGTACAGTAGTTTCTTTTTTTTCTTTAAAGATTTTATTTATTATTTATTTGACAGACAGAGATCACAAGAAGGCAGAGAGGCAGGCAGAGAGAGAGAAAGGGAAGCAGGCTCCCTGCTGAGCAGAGAGCCCAGGACCCTGGGATCATGACCTGAGCCAAAGGCAGAGGCTTTAACCCACTGAGCCACCCAGGTGCCCCTGTACAGTAGTTTCTAAGTGGTCCCCTTTTCGATGTTAATGTGAGTCTTTAGTTTAAATAGGCAGATTCATAAAATGATAATAGTCATAAAATCATGAAATATGCCTATAATAGCAGAAATAGAAGAAACTAGTGCTTAGAACATGTCTAAATAAAATCCTAGTCACTGTTCAGGGTTTGAGGGACCATAGGTCACAGAATCATTGAATTTTTAAAAATTCTTAACAAGTATAACATACATACAGCAAAGACATAAATTCTAAGTGTACAGATTGATGAATAATAAAAAGTGATCACACCTACATAATCAACAATCAGTTTAAGGTAGGAGTAATACATGAAAAACTAGTTCTTGGTACAAATAGTTCAGAATAGTGGTTAATGGTGGAAGTTGTTATCTGGGTGAAGGATATGCTGGCTGGGGTATTGAAAGCATTCTATATCTCGATCTAGGTGATAGTTATCACCATGTAAAATTTATCCTGCACATTTAAGATTCATGCATTTTCTCTAAGTTATAATTCAATAAAAAGTTAAAAAGTTAAAGGATTAGTTTTACCTATTTTTGAACAGTATGTAAATAAAAATCATACTGCGTGTGTTCTTTTGTATCTTGCTCAAAATTATGTTTGTATGGAAATTCATCCAGGTGGTTGAATATAGTTACCGTTCATTCATTTTTGTCAATAGTGTTCAATTGTACAAATATGCCACAGTTCATCCATTCTACTTTTCAGATGTATCCAGTTAGTGGCTAAGATGAATACTATTTCTGTACATGTCTTTTGGTTTGTTTTTGAACACGTTCCTGCAGGGCATATATTTAGGAATAACATTGCTGGATCTCAGGGTGCATGTATATTCAATTGGATATGCTGTGGAAGAGTTTTCTGGCATAGTCATCCAACTTACATCCCCACTCCCTCAATGTATGAGAGTTCCCACTAGCCCCACACCCTTGCCAGTAGTTGATATTATCAGTGTTTGTAATGTTAGTCATTCTGGTAGAAATGTACAGTGCATTTTATTGTTTTCATTTGAATTTTATTGATTGCTAGTAAGTTTCAGTACTTTTTCATGTACTAGTAGTCATTTTGTGAAACCTGTTCAAACATTTATCCCTTTTTCAAGTAGCTGGTCTGTATTTTATCTTACTGATCTGAATAATTTTTTTTTAACTTTTGTAGGTGAAGTCCTCACCCAGCTTGGGACTCAAACTCATGGCCTGAGATCAAGAGTCATACGTTCTATTGACTGAGCCAACCAGGTGTCTCTGAAACAGTTCTCTACATATTCTGGATATAAATCCTTTGGCTTGCCTTTTCATCTTCTTAATGGTATCTTTAGTGAACATGATGTTAGTATGAATTTGGTCCATCTTATCAATCTTTTCTTTCATGGTTAGTGCACTTTTTGTGTCCTATTTAAGAAATCTTTTTCAGGAGAGAGTCTGAGATGGTGGAAGAGTAGAAGTCCTCAGTTTTGTCTGGTTCCAGGAATTCAGCTAGATAGCTATCAAATCATGCTGAACACCTGTGTGCTCAACAGAGATCTAAGAGAAGAGTTGCTGCAATTCTACAAATAGAAATGTGACCACTTTCTGCAAGGCAGGAGATGTGGAGAAGTGAGTCCAAGGCAATATATGGGAAGATAAACCATGGGGGAGGGGAAGGAGCCTCTGTAAGCCAGCTACTGGAAAGTGATAAAGCAGCAGAGTGCAAGATCAGAACTTTTAGAAGTCTGCTCCGGGGGCACCTGGGTGGCTCAGTGGGTTAAAGCCTCTACCTTCGGCTCAGGTCATGATCCCAGGGTCCTGGGATCGAGCCCCGCATCCATCATCCATTGGGCTCTCTGCTCAGCAGGGAGCCTGCTTCCTCCTCTCACTCTCTCTGCCTGCCTCTCAGCCTACTTGTGATCTCTGTCCCTCAAATGAATTTAAAAAAAGAAGAAGAAGAAGAAGAAAAAGAAGTCTGCTCCAGTAAAGGATGTCCCTGTCTGAAAGGCACTCCGGGTGAAGCAGGATGGAACCCTCACTAGGACAATGTGGTCTCAGGATCCTCAGAGTCACAGAAAGAATGGGGCAGGGGTTGGGGAAACCGGCTGCAAACCGCCCGGGAGAGGGCTCTTGGCTCTGTGTTCTCATAAACTGCAAACCAGAGCACAGTAAGGCAACCTATCTTTGAGCAAGTGCCCAACAAGCGGCAGAACTGCCTCCAGACCCCCCCTTTCCTCCCCACAAGGAACAGCACAAATGCACACCCAGAAGTCTGTAAGGTTTGGAGACCAAAGCAGGGTCGAGCGCTTGAGATAGAAACGCTCAGTCACAGGCCGGGTGAGCACGGAGGACAGCCAGAGACCAGGAGAGAGGAGTGATGGACTGTTTTTCTCTGAGGAGGCATTGAGGAGTGGAGTCCCAAGTTCTCAGCTCCTCTAGGGCAAGAGACTGGGAGGCCGCCATTTTCATTCTAGTCCTCTAAAGCTGTGCAGAAGCACCTTCAGGGAATAAAAGCAACAGAAAGCAAACTCAGCAGATTACTTAGCCTGGCCCCTGGCAAGGGCAGTGCAATTCCACCTGGGGCAAATACACTTGAGAATCAATGCAACAAGTCGCTCCCGCAGAAGATCAGTAAGAACATCCAGCCATGACCAAGTTTACTGATCAATGAGAACTGCAAAGCTCCAGCGCTAGGGGAAAACAGTTTATAGAATTCATGGTTTTTTTTTTCCTAATGATTCTTTAGGCTTTCATTTTAATCTTTTTCTCTTTCCTTTTCAACAAATTTCTTATTTTATCAACTCTTTTTTTTTTAATCAACTCTTTTTTAAAATATTTTTTAATTTTCATTTTTACAGGTACATTCTGTCCTTTCAATGTATCTAATTTTATTTTTGTATTTATATGTTTTTCTTTCTTTACAATTCTGAAATGTAGTTTCTTCTAACAAACAGACCAAGATACACCCAGGCTCCAGTGTATTGCTCTGTTCTGTCCACCTGTCTGATTCTATTCTTTTTATTTTGTTTTGTTTTATTTTATTTATTTGGTTTCAGGTCTCTTCTGATTTGTCTGAGGTATATTTCTCTGAGGCCATTGTTGCCATTTTCTTTCTTTCTTTCTTTCTTTATTTATTTAAGATTTTATTTATTTATTTGTCAGAGAGAGAGAGAGCACAGGCAGCCAGAGGCAGAGGGAGAAGCAGGCTCCCCGCTGAGCAAGGAGCCTGATGTGGGACTCGATCCCAGGACGCTGGGATCATGACCTGAGCCGAAGGCAGGCACTTAACCAACTGAGCCACCTAGGCGTCCCCATTTTTGCCATTTTAGTATTTTGTTGTCTCGTTCATCTGCTCTTCTCTGGCCAAAATGACAAGATGGAAAAATGCACCTCAAAAAAGAGAACAAAAGGCAGTACTAACAGCTGGGGACCTAATCAGTATGGATATAAGTAAGATGTCAGAACTAGAGTTCAGAATAATGATTATAGGGACACCTGGGTGGCTCAGTTGGTTGGGCAGCTGCCTTCAGCTCAGATCATGGTCCCGGCGTCCTGGGATCGAGTCCCACATCGGGCTCCTTGCTTGGCGGAGAGCCTGCTTCTCTCCCTCTGCCTCCGCTTGCTCTCTCTCTCTGACAAATAAATAAATAAAATCTTAAAAAAAAAGAATAATGATTATAAAGATAATAGCTGGGCTTGAAAAAAGCAGAGAAGACACTAGAGAATCCCTTTCTGGAGAAATAAAAGAACTAAAATCTAATCAGGTTGAAATGCAAAAGGGAATTACTGAAGATGCAATCAAAAGTGGAGGCTTAACTGCTAGGATAAATGAGGCAGAAGAGAGCATCAGTGATATAGACTCTATGTCTCCATATAAAATTATGGAGAATAAAGACACTGAAGAAAAGAGAGATAAATAACTACTGGACCACAAGGGGAGGATTCAAGAGATCACAAATACCATGAAGTGAAACAATATTAGAATAACTGGGGTCCCAGATAAAGAGAAAAGTGGGAGATGGTATATTTGGACAGATTATAACTGGGAACTTCCCTAATCTGGGGAAGGAAACAGACATTCAAGTCCAGGAGGCCCAGAGAATCCCTCTCAAAAATCAATAAAAATAAGTCAACAACTAGATATATAATAGCAAAGCTTTCAAATTTCAGCGTCAACAAGAAAATCCTGAAAACAACTCCCTAACCTACAGGATAAGAAGTCCTTAACCTACAGAGGTGGAAACATAAGGCTGGCAGCAGACCTATTCACAGAGGCATGGCAGAGCAGAAAGGACTGGCATGATATATTCAGGGTGTTAAATGAGAAAAATATGCAGCCAAGAATACCAGAATAGGAGAGATTAAGAATTTACAGAACAAATAGAAACTAAAAGAATCTGTGATCACTAAACCAGCCTTGCAAGAAATATTAAAGGGGATCCTTTAAGTGAAGAGAGGGCCCAAAAGTAACATAAACCAGAAAGGAAGAGACAACATACGAAAGCAGTGACTTTACAGGTAATATAGGGTACTAAATTCATATCTTTCAGTAGTTACCCTGAATGTAACTAATTACATGGGCTAATTCCTCCAATCAAAAGACACAGGGTATCAGATTGGATTTAAAAAAAAAAAAAGGCAAGACCCATTGATATGCTGTCTACAAGAGATTCATTTTAGACCTAAAGACACCTCCAGATTCAAAGTGAGGGAGTGGAGAATCATTTATTATGCTAATGGACACCAGAAGAAAGCTGGGGTAGCCATCCTTACATCAGAAAAATTCAATGTTAAACCAAGACTGTTATAAGAGATGAATAGGGATACTACATCATACTTAAAGTGTCTATCCAAAATGAAGATCTAACAATTGTAAATATTTATGCCCCTAACATGGGAGCAGCTAATTATATAAACCAATTAATAACAAAATTAAACACATTGATAATAATACAATAATATAGGGGACTTTAACACCCTAGTCATAGCAATGGACAGATTATCAAAGCAGAAGATCAACAAGGAAACAAGGGCTTTGAATGACACACTGGGCCAGATGGACTTCACAGATATATCCAGAGCATTCCATTCTAAAGCAGCAGGATACACATTTATCTTGAGTGCATATGGAACATTCTCTAGAATAGATCACATACTGGGTCACAAATCAGGTCTCAACTAATACCAAAAGACTGGAATTATTCCCTGCATATCTTCATACTACAATGCTTTAAGACTTGAACTGAGTCACAAGAGAAAATTTGGCAAGAAAACAAATGCATGGAGGTTAAAAAAAATCCTACTAAAGAATAAATGGGTCAACCAGGAAATGAAAGATTTTTTAAAAATAATGGAAACAAATGAAAACACAACTGTTCAAAACCTTTGGGATGCAGCAAAAGCAGTCCTAAAAGGGAAGCATATAGCAAGCAATACAAGCCTTTCTCAAAAAACAAGAAAGTTCTCAAATACACAGCCTAACCCTACATCTAAAGGAGCTGGAGAAAGAACACAAATAAAGCCTAAACCAAGTAGGAGAAGAGAATTAATAAAGATTAAAGCAGAAATCAATGATATAGAAATCAAAAAAACAATGAGGGGAACAGATCAAGGAAACTAGGAACTGACTCTTTGAAAGAATAAGACTGATAAGCCCCTGACCAGATTTATCAAAAAGAAAAGAGAAAGGACCCAAATTAATAAAATCATGAATGATAGAGGGGAGATCACAACCAACACCAAAGAAATACAAACAATTATAAGAACATATTATGAGCAACTATATGCCAACAAATAAGGCAATTTGGAAGATGGATGCATTCCTAGAAATGTCTAAACTACCAAAACTGAAATAGGAAGCAATAGAAAACCTGAACAGACCCATACCCAGCAAGGAAATTGAAGCAGTAATCAAAAATCTCCCAACAAACAAGAGTCCAGGGCCAGACAGCTTCCCAGGGGAATTCTGCCAAACATTTAAAGAAGAATTAATACCTATTCTTCTGAAGCTGTTTCAAAAAATAGAAATGAAAGGAAAACTTCCAAACTCATTCTATGAGGCCAGCATTACCTTGATCCCAAAACCTGGCAAAGATTCCGCCAAAAAGGAGAATTACAGAACAATGTGCCTAAGAAACATGGATGAAAATATTCTCACCAAGATACTAGTCAATAGGATCCAACTGTACATTGAAAGGATTTCACCACGACCAAGTGGGATTTGGGCTGAAAGGGTGGTTCGACATCTGCAAATCAATCAATGTGATATACCACATTAATTAAAAAAAAGGATAAGACCCATATGATCCTCTCAATAAGTACAGGAAAGCATGTGACAAAATACAGTACCCTTTCTTGGTTAAAATTCTCCACAGTGTAAGGATAGAGGGAGCATACCTCAATATTATAAAAGCCATATATGAAAAGCCCACAGCAAATATCATCCTCAATGGGAAAATCTGAGAGCTCTTTCCCTAAGCTCAGGAACATGACAAGGATGTCCACTCTCGCCACTGTTGTTCAACATAGTACTAGAAGTCCTAGCCTCAGCAGTCAGACAACAAAAAGAAATAAAAGGCACCCAAATAGGCAAAGAAGTCAAACTCTCATTCTTTGCAGAAGACATGATACTCTGTGTGGAAAATCCAAAAGACTCTACCCCAAAATTGTTAGAATTCATACAGGAATTCAGCAAAGTGGTAGGATATAAATCAATGCATAGAAATCAGTTGCATTTCTATACACTAACAACGAGACAGAAGAAAAAATTAAGGAATCGATCCTATTTATAATTGCACCAAAACCCTGAAGATGCCGAGGAATAAATCTAACCAAAGAGATAAACGATGTATACTCAGAAAATTATGAAACACTCATGAAAGAAATTGAAGGGCGCCTGGGTGGCTCAGTGGGTTAAAGCCTCTGCCTTTGGCTCAGGTCATGATCCCAGGGTCCTGGGATCGAGTCCTGCATCAGGCTCTCTGCTCAGTGGGGAGCCTGCTCCCTCTTCTCTCTCTCTCTGCCTGCTTCTCTGCCTACTTATGATCTCTGTCTGTCAAATAAATAAATAAAATCTTTTTAAAAAAAGAAATTGAAGAAGACATAAAGAAATGGCAAAACTTTCCATGTTCATGAATTGGAAGAACAAATATTGTTAAAATGTCTATGCTGCCTAGAGCAATCTATACATTCAAAGCAATCGCTATCAAAATACCATCAACTTTTTTCACAGAGCTGGAACAAATAATCCTAAAATTTGTATGGAACCAGAAAAAACCTCAAATAGCCAGAGGAATGTTGAAAAAAGAAAACCAAAGGTGGAGGCATAACAATTTCAGATTTCAAATTCTATTACAAAGCTGTAATCATCAAGACAGTATGGTACTGGCCCAAAAACAGACACATAGATCAGTGGAACAGAAAAGAGAACCCAGGAATGGACCCTCAACTTTATGGTCAACTAATACTTGACAAAGTAGGAAAGGATATCCAATGGAAAAAAGACAGTCTCTTCAACAAATGGTGTTGGGGAAATTGGACAGTCACATGCAGAAGAATGAAACCGGACCATTTCTTTACACCACACACAAAAATAGACTCAAATGGATGAAAGACCTCAGTGTGAGATAGGAATCCATCAAAATCCTAGAGGAGAACATAGGCTGCAAATTCTTGCTAGACACATCTCTAAAAGCAAGGGAAACAAAGACAAAAATGAACTTTGGAGACTTCAAGATAAAAAGCTTTTGCACAGCAATGGAAATAGTCATCAAAACCAAAAGACAACTGACAGAATGGGAAAAGATATTTGCAAATGTCTTATCAGATAACAGGGTAGTATCCAAAATCTATAAAGAACTTATCGAACTCAACACCCAAAGAACAAATAATCAAACCAAGAAATGAGTAGAAGCCATGAACAGACATTTCTCCAAAGAAGACATGCAAATGGCAAAGAGATACATGAGAAAATGCTCAACATCACTTGGTATCAGGGAAATAAACTCAGAACCACAATGAGATACCACCTCACCCAGTCAGAATAGCTAAAATTAACAAACCAGGAAATGACAGATGTTGGCAAGGATGCAGAGAAATAACAGTCAGGAAATAACAGATGCTGGAAAGGATGCATCTCTTACACTGTTGGTGGAATGCAAGCTGGTGCAGTCACTCTGGAAAACAGTATGGAGGTTCCTCAAAAAGTTGAAAATAGAGCTACCCTATGACTCAGCAATTGCACACTGGATATTTACCCCAGGAATACAAATGTAGTGATTCAATTTATAGCAGCAATATCCACAATAGCCAAACTACGGAAAGAGCCCAGATGTCTATCAACAGATGAATGGATAAAGAAGATGTGGCAATGGAATACTATTCAGCCTTTGAAAAATTGAAATCTTGCCATTTGCAACAATGTGGATGGAACTAGAGGGTATTATGCTAAGCAAAATAAGTCAACCAGAGAAAGACAATCATCATTTCACTCATGCGACTTTCACTCATGTGTGGAAATTAAGAAACAAAACAGAGGATCACTGGGGAAGGGAGGGAAAAATAAAACGTGATGAGATCAGAGAGGGAGACAAACCATCTCCCTTAATCATAGGAAACAAGCTGAGGGTTGCTGGAGGGGAAGAGAGTGGGGTCTAGGGTAACTGGGTGATGGACATTAAGGAGGTCATGGGATATGATGAGTAGTGGGTGTTATATAAGACTGACAGATCACTGAACTCTACCTCTGAAACTAATAATACACTATACATTAATTAATTTAAATAAAAAATAAAATCTTAAAAAATAAGGCAAGCAAGAAATATCATCACTATATTAAAGCAAAGCTATCATGTCCCTTACTGCCAGGAATGAGGCATACTCAGTAACGCTATGTATACAAAACTGCATTGCAATGTATTAGACCTGAGGGGGATTTCTTTGATATGAAGCCTCTTTAAGAGAGAATGATCAAGGTCCAGCATGTTTGTGTACATGCCAGAAGCACACATTGAAGAAAAGCTGCAGTGGAATGGAGTCTGTGTTCCTCAGTTCAGAAGACAGAATTAGGAGCTCGGAGTAGCAACTACCTCATCTAAAGAATTTACTCCAAAATCTGAATTAATTTTCACCATCCCATCAGATAAAGGTAATTTGATTCCGTAGCTACAAAGAATGAGCACAGCAGCATCCTTTGTAAAAAAATAAAATACTTTGGAAGCATCCGTAATTTATTTAAAATCCGAGGGATGCATTCAGCAACAAAATGCTATGACAAATCATGACAAAGAACCTAAAGAACTGTCACCAGAGCCTTTCGTGGAATCCAGAGCAGCAGCAATTCCTGGTGGGACTGTCTTTTCCTGCACTGTACCTGACACTGGACAAGGAAACTATATACCTGATCGATTCAGGAAATCAAAGTAATAAAACTACCAGCAACAATGCGGCCAAGTGATTAAAAGAAGGCTGGTTGAAAATTTAAACACCCTTTTTACTCATTAATCTCCAACTGCTAAAGACAAACAAAAAGCAAAATTAACATGATTGTAAACTAAGCACTTGTGTCCTGTGGCTACCGTGTTAGCCTGCTGAGACGGAATGGGCTGATCAAAGCTGGGGAGTCGGCAGAGAACTGTGGATAAGAGCTGCTTCAGGGATCGCACAGCCAGGATCCATTACCAGCCCAGTTCAGGAACAGGTGAGGACTGTAATTAATCCTGCCTTCAATTTGGAGAGAAGCAGGAAACCTACCTGCTCTGTCCACTGAGTTTATATGTTAATCCCCCGAGCCCTGGGAAGAAGTTTTTAAATTGGCTTAAAGACTTTTCCTGCCTTTCCAGACATGTAGGGGAGAAAGAGCTGGGAGGGGTTGCTGAGGTCCCTAACTTCAGGCAGTTAAACCGCATCCCAGGAAAGCCATTGATTGCTACCTTGCTTGGTTTGCCGCTCTTAAGCCCATAGAGCTTAGGCTCTTCCAATGAAGCTAACAGGTTTTATAATGCAAGAAAAAACTTGGAGACACAGGGGTCCTCACCCCACAAACATAAACCATGAAAATCAGATACTTGAAATTGGAATTGCTCTCCAGAGCAAACTCATCTAATCAATGGACTTTCGAATTGCTTAAAGCATATCCAGGACTTTACATACTATTCTAGATACAGAGAAACGAATATGCACCTGCCTTGTCTTTTCTTTGGATCAAATTCATAATAAAAAAATAAGTTGTACAAACAAGAGGTGCCAGGGTGGCTCAGTTGGTTAAGCGTCTGCCTTCCGCTCAGGTCATGATCCCCGGGGTCCTGGGATTGAGCCCCGCAATGGGCTCCCTGCTCTGTGGGGGAGCCTGCTTCTCCCTCACCCTCTGCCTGTTGCTCTCCCTGTTTGTGGTCTCTCTCCCTCTGTCAAATAAATGAATAAAATCTCCTTTAAAAATCGTACAAACAAAATATCTCCACTGGCAATAGATATTTCACATTAAAAACACTGAGGACTTATACTAGTAGCAAAATAAAGTGGAACCACAGAAAGCAATCTTTCTTTTACAAGCAGGCAACAAGTTATGGTTGTAAGCAGAAGATGCTAGAAGATGCCCTCTGACACCCCTAACATGCAGTAGGAGAGGTCACTCTGTGACAGAAGGCTGAAGGCAAAGCAGTTTGAGAGGTCTGTTAGAAAGGGCAGTGCTTGGGTGCCCATCCCTCTGAGACACCCTCAGTGATGGGCTGAGGCCCCAACAGGGCGTCAGTTAGCTATCCAAGCACAAGACCTTAAAGAGTAAGGTCCTTTTCCCAAAGAACCTGCACACAGTGGTAGAGATGAGGCTTCACTAGGACTACCTCCCCCATTCTTCTCTGCCCGCCCCCCCTTCCCCGCCGCACAATTCTATAACAAAATGTTTCAACATTTCTGAGATATCATTACTGTCAGCTTCTTTCCTCTTTATCAGGATCTGATGTCCTACTATTAAAAATTTGGTTGGGATCTGTCTTAATCAGTTTAGTCTGCTGTAACAAGACCATACACTGGGAGGCTTAAAACACAGATACTTGTATCTCACAATTCTGGAAGCTGGGAAGTACAAGATTAAGGTAGTGGCAGATTCAGTGTCTGATAAGTGCCCTCTTCCTGGTTTACAGATGGCTGTCTTCTCACTGTAACCTTGTACTGCAGAGACCAAAGACAGAAGCAAGCACTCTCCTGTCCAGTTTTAACCGCACTAATCTCATCATGAAGGCTCTACTCTCATGATCTAATTACCTCCTGAAGGCTCCATCTCGGGAATTGGAGGGCAGGGTGGGGAGTGGAATCAAAAAGGCACTTTGTAACATGACCCATGTCAATTTCTGACAACTTCCAACTCCTATTTGTTCAAAATCAACTGATCAGGACTGGACATGAATCCATTGACAGCAAATTCAACCACTTACTTTATTTTTGTTATTCAACGTGGGTAGGGAGTCTCTGCGTGGTTACTACCTATCACACAACAGGGCTTAGGGTGAATTCTACAGTCATTCAACTTAAGTTAAGGAACAGTCCTTAATGGGGGAAATTACAAGCCAAGAGTCCGAAAGAGAAGATAGCATAGTCTAGGGTCTTCCAAACAACTCAGAGAGAGGGATGCCATGGCTAGGTGCTATGTGTGTTCCGATGGAAGAACATGTCCCCCAAGATGGTATCTTCTTAGAGTAAACTTGTGAGAAAGCAGCCTTGTCAGAATTCAGAGCCAGGGTAACTGAGCTTAGGGGCTAGCTGCCCAACACCTGGGGATCTCAGGAGCCCTTAAGAAGTTGTAGCCCCTGTTGCAAGGGGTGAAAGCCCTCCTGGGAAGCTGAGTGTGGGCACAGCCGCTCCTGCTGATAGAAGGGTAAACCCTAGTTCTTTCTGGCAGAATATGTGGGCATCCCCAGCCTCAGTCCCCAAAGTCATTTTTGGATGATCCTACCTGAAGTACCATACTCTTTAAGTCATATTTTGATAGGTATTAACCTGCTGATGACCAGTGTGAACAATATTCTGCTACAACCATCTGCCAGGTAAAGGAAATGCTTTGAGTTAATAAAGATGGTTCAGAGATGAAAGTGTTCCAATGGAATACTTACATAACATTCACACACATCAGAATATTAACTTAGAGGCAGAAGGCAAAGTGGAGATTGTCTACCAATTGGGACAAAAAATGAAGAGATGATGAGATGAATAAAGACATAAGGGAAAATAATACTGGAAATCAATTCCCTCAACAAATCTTTATTAAACACTTAAGTTCTGAGGATGAGCTGGTGAGGAAGACAGATATGCCCTACTTGTTCTACAGGCAGCCCAATAGATGTTTAAAAAGCTAAAATAATAATTTTTAAAGATTTTTTTTCCCCTGAATTACTTGCATGAACATGTTAACATTCTCTCAAGTTGCAATTCTGTTTACCTAAACAAACAAACAAAGAGCTGACTAATGGATGGAACAGAAGCAATTTTTAAAGTAAAAAAAAAAGGGATTTAATCTGATCTTTTAAAAAGTACTCAGAAAAAAATTTGATGTTTATTATGTTCGAGACACAGTTTAGGGAAAAGACGATCATACAAAGGCCTATTTGAACAGAATTTTTAAGCTTCAAAAATAAGAATTTTACAAGTGTTTAAGACTCACCAGGTAACAATAAAGCACCATCTACCAAGCTTTGAAGGACATGTTTTCAAATATGCCAGAACTAGGAAAATACACCTCCTTTCTGAATAAGCTATTTTAAGCTCATTCTAGAGCAAGAGATGATTAGAAGGAAAAACTCAAGCAAAGGGAGGTTACAGCTGAAAGAGACCAGCAATAAGTCACGAGAATATTTCATTTGTAGGGGTGAGTCTGGATTATTGGTGTAAAGACAGTTATGCTACAAGGGAAATGGACAAAACATTTGAATTCCCTGAGTAAGAAATATAAATGGCTAGTGATATACCACTGATCAGGGATATGTGAAACCACAAAGAAATACCACTTTCCAACCTATCATACTGATTAAAAAAAATTTTTTTTTAAATACTAGCGAAGGAACCAGCTTGACAGAGGACCCCAAAGAGCAAAGTTGGGACAATTTTAGCATCAAAAGAACCATGACTGTAATTGATTGAAACATACCAACATATTAGAAAAAGGAATAAAATAAGCTAGCAAACAAATAAGAACTTCTTTGAAGGTGGCCATTAAATAACAACAACAAAAAAGGAATAAAATAAGCAAGCAAACAGATAAGAACTTCTTTGGAGGTGGCCATTATACCAAGTTCTTAACTCTGGAAGGGAAAGAACTATTTTTCCTTTGCAGTAGGAATCATATTGCAGAATAACCTAATAGTCCTAGTCAATGAGGAAAAGCTCTTCTTTCCAGAAAAATGCCCCCTGTAAATGTAGACAAAATTGGAAACTCACAATTTGCAACCCCTAAGGAAATAATTAAGGCAATATTATCAACAGATGATGAAATCATTAGGCGAATGGTGGATGGACATCTGGATATTCACCTAGTGTCAAAGTTATCACCCCACGGATTACTATTTAGTTCCAAGATGACTATCAGCACATAAACCCTGTGGTCAATCTTACTATCACCAATGATGAGATTACCAGAGGTTCATAATGTGACTCTTGGTGTGATGCAGTGTTTAGCCCGAGTCTAATCAAGTCTTCAGATTCAGCTTCCAATAGGTGGTCCTCTTTAAGCTTCCCCAGATCTCTTGGCCCCATCTGTATTTCAATGATCTCTGTGTATGTTTGTCCTCCTCCACTAGACTGTGAACTGTGAAGGGCAGGAATTAAGTAATTCTAGTGCCTGACACACAGTAGGTGTTTTTAGTTCTACAACAGAAGAATATCATTTATATTTGATTGTTTCCTCACTAAACTCCGAACTTCATAAGGTTAAAGATTACATCTGGTTTTAGGCACCATTAAACCACTGGTGCCTAATAACGCTTGGTTTTCAATAAATATTTTTGAATGAATGAATGAATAATTTTATAAGTAATCGCCTCTATGGCTCTGAGTCACATTCCGAGAAAAAGCAGCTTCTTGATATCCTTTTCTTTGTAATGATTTAGTATATTAAATTATTTCTTGGATTAATCCTCCTATCGCAAACTGCTAGCGATTGTCCTTTCAACCTCCACCTCAACTGGCAGAATGTCATAAAAAAGGAGGAGGTAGAGAAGAATTGAACAGATTAGCCTCCCATTTACAAACTTGGTTTTCCCTGGGATAATTTTAAGTCACACGTTCCTTGGTGTGAGCCAATCACGACAAAATCCACTCTCCACGAGTGGATTGATTACGTATGATTATGACTAATTATAGGTGAAAGATAACAGAAGAGTTAAACTAGTATTTGCTAGGCAAGGTTCTGATCTTTTTAAAAACATAGTCTTTCATTAGTGAAACAAGGAAAATATGTTCCTAATCACATTCCAAGCGGTTTGCTTGGATTGACAGTCCCACGGACAAAAGAGGGGACCAAACACTCCTTTCGACCGGCTTTTGCAGCCAGAGCTCGCGCCCCCTGTGGGCGGGGCCACCGAAGCCTCCCGGGACTGAAAGGAGGAGGGGGCGGGGTCGAGGGCGGGTCCAGGCCTCCAGGGGCGGGGCCGCAGCGGGCGAGGGGCAGGCTGGGAAGCGGCGCCATATTGGCGTCGGCCGCGCTGTATTGTCATAAATAGAGCCGGTTTTGTGGTGTTTTCACTACTCGGTTGGATGCCTCGGCCGTAGTAAGTGAGAAAGTGAGCGAGCAAGCGAGCTACAAGCGACCGGGGGAAAGTCGACAAGTGGAGAAGGGAAGAGCAAGAACTTGACTCCAGAGAAAAAGATACTCGCCGGTGAGGGAGACGCAGGAAGCGATGAAAGAGATGTCTGCGTAAGTGGTGGGGGACGGCGGTTGGGGGCGAAGCGGAGAGGGGTGGGTTGGGGTGGTCGGCCCGGGACCCGGTGTCCGTTCCCTCCCCTCGCGCCCTGCCCGGAGCTCGCCGGAGTGGTATCCTTCCCCGCTTCTGGACGGCCGGCAAGGGCACCTCCCCTACACCCGGCGGCTCACCTGGCCACCCCTGCACAGACTCGGGGACTCCTGGAGTCCCCATCTGCCTTCTCCTGTCCCGCCTCGGAGGACGCCCCCCGACAGGGGAGCGGCCGGAGAGACGCCGGTGTCGGTGGGGAGAAATTGTCGGTCACTCTCCTGCCCCCAGCACTGTCTGAGCCCGTCCCTGCTCCTGTCTGCATTGGCGCAAATACCATCCCCCTACCTCCCCCTCCTCCCTCCCGACCGGCTGTCTCCTGGTCTTCAGGAGTGAATGACCTATCCTAGCCCATGCGTTTCTTTTTAATAAAAAGCAAGGATCTTTTCGCCCTCCCAAGCTTCCGCCACCTACCCACCGTATATCTACCGGTCTATACCTCCTGCTCACACTTTGATAAGTCAGAAACGGTTTCCGTGTTTGGCAGGATTTTGTTGTAGCTCCTAATATTTTGGTTTATTAGGAAATAATTTAATTCAAACAGAAAAATGCAGAGAATAACATAAGCATCATTTGTGTAGCCACCATCCATCTCTCCCAAAGCATAGAATTCCTTATGTATGTGGGGTGTGTGCGTACATACATATCTTTATTTAAAAGAAATCAAGCATTACAGATACGTCTTAAGGATTCTCTTACCTCCTCCTCTTCCATTCACCTCTCTTCCCAGAGTTCCACACAGTCTTGAACTTGATGTTTATTACTGCGTTTTAAAAAATGCTATTACAACATATGTAAGTGTCCGTAATAACGGCATTGTTTTACTTGTTTTTAAGCTTTTTATAGCTGGTATCACACTTGTCATTTTGCAACTTCTTTAGTGCAACATAGTATCTTTGAACTTTGTCCATGTTAATATTTTCAACTCTCATTAATTCATCTTAACGACTGTATTGTATTCCATTGTAGGGATACACCTTAGCTTAGTCCCTTTTCTGTTAGTGACTGTTTGAGGTTGTTTCTGAGTGTTACAGTGTGGCAGTGAACAATCTTGTACATGTTTCCTTGTACACTTGTACTAGAATTTCTCTAGGGTGTTTACTTATAAGTGAAATTGATGAGTTGAAGGGAATGTGGGATTCTTTCGGTTGGCTTTCCCTCCTGTCCCCCTCCAGATGAGGGAGGTTCAGAACCACAGATTTGGAATTTATGTGCTATCTAATACTGGTAGGGTAGGAAGCTTGATAGCCAGTTTTTTCATCATATAGATAAGAAAGGGGGACCCAGGATCATAGTGGCAGAACAGACGTATTTGTTGAAGGGAGAATGTAGTGGTGGAAAGATCTTGGGTTTTGGAGTTCAGATTCTGGCTCTTCCTATCTCTTGGATCTTGGGTGCTTACCTGTAAAATGGCACTTACAATCAGCCTGTCCCATCCATTTACCATACATATTTAAACACACACAGACAATACTAAAATAGCTCTCTTAGAGGCAAAAGCTAAATCTTTAAAAAGAAGTTACTTGAAATAGCTAATTGAAATTTTGTTTGTTCCATAGGAAGATTAATACCAGAAAGAAATTGAAGTTGCTAGTATTGGTGTTTCCCTTTTGTTTCTTTGAATCCTTTCAGAGGATATATAGGTTATTTTATCTTACATTTGATTCTCCCTCCTTACCTAATGAAATCTTTAGCTAAAGAGCATGTCTAAGAACTTTGTAGCAATAAGTTTTTTGACCAGTTAAAAATTAAAAAACAATCACTACTGTATTTTTGGGTGTTAATGTTTACAGAGCTAATTTATTCATTTAAAAGACTGTTCTTTTATATTTTGAGATTACATTCTTACCGTTGTTAATGGTCTTCAACATCAAATGGTGAAGATAGATGGTAGGGTTAGTTGGTTATTGTGTATGTTTCTTTTTACTTTACTTTCTTAGCAAAATAAAAAGTTTTACCCACCTTAATTTGGTCCCAAAATTTATTTTGAAATTATTGAAATCGATTGTACTTTATTCAAGACTATAATTTCCTGATAGCTAGAATCTTTTGGAGGTTGGCTTGTATTGTGCCAATAAAAGTGTAAAGAATTTCGAATTTCGTAGTTATTTAGTGTGAAAATGGTCTGAGTACCAATCTAAATGAAGAGGACAATGAACTAGAGTCACAAAATGTTAGGGCTATAAATTCTGATTTGAACAAAGGATGTTAATATAAATTTCTCAAGGACAAATAGAGTCGTGATTTCTTTTTAAAAGCTAGGATATTTCACAAGGACCTTCTAATGGGATGTTTTTGTTTCTTTCCTGAGGGGGAAAGAACATTGTTCTTACTCAGAGCTTTCTTTCAAGTGGCTGACTGCTTTTCAGAGATTGAATATAGATGGTACTTGACTTAAGTCCACAGGGTGTAGTGGAGGTGGCCTTGGCCCAGCTCCCATTCAGGCTTTTTGCATTTGAGCTAAGTGGTGCTGGCACAGTTGTCCTGATGCCAACACATGCTGCTATTGGCTTGAAAAGACATCCTAACCATGAAAGCTGGAGGCAGTATGAATAGCCCTTCATCAAAATAAACACAAAATACCCTTTTTTCCCCTAAAAAAAAAAAGCGCCTGCCGCAACTGTTAATACTAAGTGAACTTTTAAGGTAGCTAAATTAATGGGTGTATTGAGAGATTAACTATATCAGTATGATATGATACTTTAAATTTTTTTCTGCTGTTTCATTTTTCCTGAACAGAAACACCATGCTGGACAGCCAGCGTCAACAAAAGCATTATGGAATCACTTCTCCAATTAGTTTGGCATGTCCTAAAGAAATTGATCATATTTACACACAGAAATTAATTGATGCTATGAAACCATTTGGAGTGTTTGAAGATGAGGAAGAATTGAACCACAGGTATGCCATTTAAAAATGCAAAATATTTTATAGTACGTTATTTAATTATTAATTCTGTAAATGTAAAGTACCTCCCATGCCCCTGCCTAGAGATGCAAAAAATGACAAAATGAAGAGAAATTTTGGCCCACTTAGAGCTTATATTTTAGGTGGAGGTTAGGGGAAGAGACTGACATTAAGCCAGATAAAGAAAATAAACAAATGTTACAGATGACATATGCTGCTGAGAAAAATGAAGCTGGAAGTGGAGGTTATCTGGAAGGCCTTATTGACATTTAAGGGAAAATTTCAAAGTGAGAGAGGGAACTATATAGATATCTGAGGGAAGAGCACTCTAGCAGAAGATTAGATTAGAATTATTAATTAATTAATTAATTAATTAGAAGATTAGAAGATTAGAGTGTACCTGCTATATGTAAGGAATTACATAGTAAGGTAACCTAGGTATCCAGAGCAGAGTAAGTAAACAGGTGAATGTGGGCTCAAAGAACTTGAGGTGGGAAGTTGCTTGGAGGGAGAGCTAGGTCACTTAGGACCTTGTAAGTCACTGTAAAAGTTTTGGCTTTTAGTCTGAGTGAAATCAGAAGCCATTAGGTTTTTGAGCAAAAGATTGACATGATTTACTCATGTTTTAATGCAGTGACTCTGGCTGCTATATTGAGAATAGCCTGAAGAGGGATCAAGGGCACAAGTCAGGAGACTGGTTAGGAGGCTATGATGAGAACCCAGGGAGGAAAGGATAAACTAAGGGGGATATTAGTGGAGATGATAAGAAGTAGAATTTTGGATATATTTTAAAGGTAAGGTTGTTTAATGACTGGAATATGTGTGAGAGACAGAGGTTAAGGATGATGCCAGGGTTTTGGGTCTTAGCACCTTAGAGGATAGAGTTCCATTACCTGAAGAAGGCTGAGGGGGAAGCAAGTTTGGACATCTCAGGAATTCCATTTTTCATATGTTATCCTTGAGATGTCTAAACTCTTCTTTTCTTCTCTCTTTTTTTAATGTGGATTTAGATATGCTATTGGTTGAAAGTTTGGTTTAATATCAAACTGCTGTTTTTAAGTAATATTATTTTTCTTTTTTTTTTTTTTTTTTTAAGATTTTATTTATTCATTTGACAGAAAGAGAGATCACAAGTAGGCAGAGAGGCAAGCAGAGAGAGAGGGGGGAAGCAGGCTCCTCGCTGAGCAGAGAGGCCTGATGCAGGGCTCGATCCCAGGACCCTGACATCATGATCTGAGCCAAAGGCAGAGGCTTAACCCACTGAGCCACCCAGGCGCCCAAGTAATATTATTTCTTAAAAATTAGTCAGTATTTGAAGCCTGGGTGGCTCAGTCCATTAAGTCTGCCTTTGGCTCAGGTCATGATCCCAGGGTCCTGGGATCCAGTCCTACATCAGGCTCCCTGCTCAGCAGGGAGTCTGCTTCTCCCTCTCCTTCTACCTCTCCCTCTATTCTCTTTCTCTCTCTTAAATAAACAAATAAAATCTTTTTTAAAAATTAGCCAATATTTAATTTACCTGTTTTAATTATCCAAAGATCTATGACTATAGATGGGAGAATGCTAACCTCTATCACCACATTGAGTTTATTTTATTCCATAGTAAGGGCAAGAAAGTTGACAATTCAGTTGGCCTCTGCAGACTTATTGAAGGTAATTTTGATTTTTTATTAGACTTCTTGAATTTTCAGAGTAGCTCAAAGACCCACATACTATCACAATCATCATTTCTTTGGAACTCTTGGGGACCTAAGAGCATCAAAGAGATGTGCCATGTATCAACAGATGTGACAGCATTAGCCTATTTATAATGTGCTTTTACTCTGGCGCCAACATAAAGATTCTGCCTATAGTTTAACTACTTTTTTAAATACTTTTGGGTTTTCTTAGTTTTGATCTAAAGCATGTTATTTTTTATTATAGGCTTGTTGTTCTTGGTAAATTGAACAATTTAGTAAAAGAATGGATTTCTGATGTCAGTGAGAGTAAGGTAAGACTCTAAACTCCTTGGATTCAGTTTCATTATGTCCTGATCCTTAGTCCTAGTAATAAGATGCAGGAGTTGAGAATAATCTGAAATGGGCTTTTTGGTATACTTGATAATGAATTGGTCTAGACAGTTGAGTCTCTAAATAATGATAATGAGATAAATAAATGAGAATTTACCCCAGTGTCTAGCTACAATCCTACATAGATTTCCTGCTTGAATTACATGTGGTGTACCAAAATTTAAATATCAAGGGATTTTACTTTAAAAGCCAGATTTCAGACATCTTGTGAAATACCAGATTTGGCAACTTTGGGCCTGCCTTGTGCAAGGCAGGAATAGGCTTGAATGGATTTGGGTTCCTGCCCTCCAGTCCCTTGTGGCCCCAGCAATCCTGCTGTCTCTGACATAGCACCTGTCATTTATCAGTCAGTTTCTGGGTTTCTTATGTGTACCCTCCATTTGCATACCTGCCTGACCCCTGAGATATAGGAGTTTGCAAATCCTAATTTATAATTATGCGACCTTTTTTCCCTCCAGCAGCTTATTTTTCTTCTAAAACAAGTTACATATTTCTTGCTTTCTTAGAGTATTTTGAATGTAATTGAATTTTCATATGTTTGGGAATCATCACTGAATATTATTTTAGTGGCTGTACTAAATCAAAGTAGGGTGTATGCAACTGGGTGATACCATTTGCCCCTTCACTGAGTGACCCAAACTGTTGTATTTTAAGTTTTGTTTGCTTTTTATAATTTTTATAGTTTTCCCATCTTTTTTCCTTAACAGTTAGCTGAAAGTTAATATATCACAGTAGTCAATGTGTCTCTCTGTAAACTCTGCTCCTTAATCTGCCTGGATTTAGAAATTAGATAAACACCTGTTAGAATTCTTTCTTTTGCAGATTTTAGTATTTCTTTCTGTGCCTGGCACATGTTTAAAATTGGTCATGTGCAGAATAAGGTCATGAGGTACTCTGCTAAGTCTGCAGTCATCAGGTTTAAATAAATGGTCTTTATGTTGTTTACTTTTGCTGCCAAACAGCTCTCTGACTCATTTTTGAACTCTCAGCAGGGTTATCAGTAGTTGAGATTTTCAGATAAGTTGAATTCTGAGCAGGTGAAATGCTAGTCATGAGAAACAAAAAAAAATTCACGTTTGTTTTTCTGCTACTAGGTAATCAGCTCCATAAGAAAAAAACCTGTCTTGGTCACCTACATAATGTCAGGACAGAGCTCAGGCATTAAATAAATGTTAAAGAAATCTGTTGTCCCTCTCTGATCAGCCCATAAATACTATGGGTGTGCAAACCAAATACTCAAATTGTAGAGTTATTTCAAAATCATAAGCTTTATGACTTTGTGTGGTCTTTATGTCAATTATTGTGGTTGTAGCAAGGTCTTTGCTTCCATCCCTATTCTAGAATGCATTTGAAATAAATGAAGTATTATTATTCACAAAAGAGACTATATTAATTTGTTGAGAGATGTACCTAATTTTCTTCAGGCTTTCTTCACACTTAACAGAAAAATCTGGTAATATTCTGTTTCAAGGTCAAAAGGTGGTTTTTTTGTTTGTTTTTTGTTTTTATTAAATTGCTTTTTCTCCCATTTTACTCACATTAATACTTTAATCTGCAGAAAGCAATTGCTGGCTAACATTTAGTTTCTAGGCATAAAAATTTAAGACTTTGCCATAATTTGGATTTTCTTTTTAAGCAAAGTGAATAAAATATCTCATTAAGAATTTTTTGAAATTATTTTTTACATCTTCCACTGTGGATAAAGTGATTTTTTTTCATTTTCTGTATCAACTATTCCTTTGATTTGTGCATATTTTAGTTCAGAAAATATCAGAAGGATTTGAGTTAGAGCAAAGATCATTTGACTGTTCCATGTACAATTGGGATATTTAAGCTATAAGCTATCTAGAACCCAAACAGATCATTCTAGTTAAATACTGTGGTTTGTGGTGAAAGTATTTTACTTTGGTGTACCACTTTCTCATAAATTATGCAAGAATCTTGCTTTTCAAAGTAGGAAAGTAAACTAAGAAAGTAGGAAGATAAACCAAAAGGTCCTATCTTTTTGATTCATATTAATAAATTTACTGACTTCTTTCTAGTTCTGAAATCATGTGTGGTAGTCTTAAACATTAATATCCATTCAACAGAGGAAGTAACAAATATAATATCCTGTTACATAGATAGTTTTATTAAGTTAATTAAGGGATATTATTCTTTGAAGCTTGCACTGGGCATTATAAAAAAATAAGAGAGGTAGTAGATACAGTTCTCATTTTCAAGTTTAAATATAGTTGAGGGGATGGAACATGTATTCGGGGAAAAAGGTCCGTAATAAATGTAGTATAAAAAAGTTAAAGATAATAGCGAAGGAGCACAGAGCTTCTTATGGAAGGGGTGGATCATCAGAGAAGGCTTCATGAAAAAGGTAGAACTTGAACTTTGAAGAAACAGATAGTATTGAGATACCCAGAGAAGATGGGCAAGCATTTGAGGTGGGGAGAATGGCAAGTGTGGTGGAAAGGATACCGGATTATGTAACATGTTGGCAGTTGGAGATTCAAAAGGGAATATCAGGAGACAAGGCAACAAAGATCCCGTAAGAGTACATGGTGGCGATTCTCAGGATCCAAGGATCCTTACCTCAGTAGTCAGAGAAGAATGCATTAGCAATATTTGAACAGAAGAGTTATATAATAGAGTAAGAACATCAAGTGAATTTTCTAAAAAATGGAATAGGAGAAAATAAATGAGGTCAAGAAGGTAGCTTAAGATTCTATTAAAGCCTAGAATTAAGGGCACAGTAGTTGAATAGAAAGGAGGTGACATGTGAGGGATATAAGCTAAGAATTCGTAAGCCAAGAAGAATAATGACTATAGGTACAGGTATTAAGGAAAATGAACAGAAAGAGAGAAATCAGAAGGGATACCTGGTTTATCATAGGAAGAATATTGTGTTTTAAGCAGGATATTGAAGTGGATTAGGATGTATGAGTAGAAAATACCTGATGGGAAGTTAGAATTGGCTCCAGAGAAAGGTGAAGAATAGCCTTATAGTTCTGGTACAGTCCAAAAAATTTCATTAAAGACGTTAGATGACCTCGTATAAGGAGGTCTTGTCAAGATGACCACTTACTTGCAGAAAGGTTGCATAAATTCTACCAAGAAATTAAGCATATTTTTCCCAGAAACTAATGGGGACGTGGAATGAGTTAAGTGTGTGATACTATCGAGAACTGAAAGTGCATTAGTTTGGTAGTTAAGAGTTCTTTGGTGACTTCAGAATGATGGAGTCAAAGACAGGCAATTGAAAGGGAACAAGTAGGGTCAAGTGATAAAAAATGTTTTTCTTAAGAGAGATGTATGCATGTATAGTAGGTATGAATTTGTTTTGTCTTCCCTCTGGGAATACTCTCATTACATCAAGCTACAGCCCAAAGAGCTCTGAAGTACTTTCAGAAATGTCAGTTTCCCAAAGTTGACAAATCTATTATATATCGGTAGTATTCAGGCAATTTTTATGCTAAATAATTTCAACAATCAAATGCCATTTGTTTAATTTAATTTATTTTAATTTTAGAATCTCCCACCTTCTGTTGTGGCTACTGTTGGTGGTAAAATTTTCACGTTTGGCTCCTATAGGCTTGGAGTACACACCAAAGGTAACTGCTTTTCTGTGTTCTGATAAAAACTTTCAGTAACAAATTCTTACTTGTTATTCATAATTAGAAGTACAGAAGAAAAACCCATTATCTCACTACTCAGAGCTAATCATTATTAACATTTTCCTGTATTCATCTTACATATTTTCTTTTGAACATAATGTTTTTATATGTTTTAACAAAAATATAACGCATACTTAATATAGTCTTAATTAGAAATACTTTGATTTGCAGGAGCTGACATTGATGCACTTTGTGTAGCTCCAAGACATGTAGAGAGATCTGATTTTTTTCAGTCTTTTTTTGAAAAACTGAAACATCAAGATGGCATTAGAAACTTAAGAGTAAGTATCCTCTGGTATTTAGTATTTTGAACTCGTTAACAAAAACTTGGGCCTTGGGCTTATGATTGTTGAAATACTTCTTAAGAAGTTGCTATATCTTTTTAAAATAACAGATGGTTAAGAACATGGACTTTATAGTTAATACAGACCTGGGTTTGAATCTCGAGTCTACTACATATTAGCTCTTAGATTTTAAGTTACCTGTGTTCTTTGAGCCTAGTTTTCTCAAAGCTGTAAGATGGAGATGTAGTGATAACTTTTTTAAAGGTTTTTCTGAGGATTGATGAGATAATTGACATTAACATTGACTAATATTTGATAAGTGGTTGATGCATATCAAATGATAGCTGTTAGTATGTGTAAGATTCAGTTAGTCACTCTCTGTGCGCATATCTAGCTATTCATTTAGTAAATGAAATTTCAACACCAGTGATTTGTCAGATACTGTCCTTAGTCCCACAGATACAGTAGTGAACAAGACATAGTTTATGGGAGAGAGGGATTAGGGGAACTAAACAAACATAGCTTTGATGCAGTCTATAGTGCTAGGGTAAGTTGAAAGGATCTGCATTATTTGGGCATTTGGGAATGGAGAAGGAGGTTAAGAATTTGTTGGGTTGGGGGGATTAAGAAAGCTCAGAGGACATTTCTACTAAATCTAAATTACATTGTATTTTTTAATAGATTAATCATGAGCTCTGATTATAATTTCCAAAACCAGTGTTTTTTGTAAATAATCGGTTTTCAGTTTAATCTCAACAAATAGTGAGTACCCAGATGATAGCGGTTCTGTCTGCCAGTTTCTGATGAGTATCTTTAGGAGGATAAATAAATTAGATAATTACTGTCATGACATTTTCTGTATCTGAAATAACACAGTCACAGAGTAAAAGCACTTACTTATTTGGAATGTGATACCAAGAACATTTTCACTTTTCAGCAAAGGTATTCACATCATTGGCAGTTAGGAAGGATAAAGAAAGGATTACACCTTTAGAGGATTATTTACATGTTCTAATTGTTGTCCTCTTTTGTAGGCTGTAGAAGATGCCTTTGTACCTGTTATAAAATTTGAATTTGATGGAATTGAAGTAAGTGTTTAATATTTTTTTCTGACTTTGTAACTGAATTAATACTTAAGGCTTTTTTCAGTTTTGTATTGTTTTTTTAAATCAGATCAACAAAGACACATATTTTAAAGAATCAAATTGTTTTTAAATAGTTCCTCACCTTTCTTTCTCCTGTATCTATTGACTTCTCACTATGGAAAATGAACCAGCTTCCATCCCTATCCCATGGTTTTTATAGACAGCCTTCTCGTTCCTATAATCTAAAATAATTGTATTATAATTTTGATTGGATCAATATTCAGTGTTTACATTATTATCTTATAAATAATGTTTGAAACTGAGCACAAAGTGTACTAGATTATCATTCTTTGTGGCATTTTGTTTCTTGGGAGTTAATAATTGTTTTGCCTTTTGTTTGCTTGGTTTTTATACTTAACACTAATTAAAAGTCAGTCTCTGCTAGCTGTCTGAATCTCCTCTAAATAGATTTAGATGTCTCAGGTGTTCCATCATTATCATCTTAAAAAAATATGTGAGTCTTCTCACATGTTGGATTCCACACCAGTTGTTCTCCATGAAAGAGAAACAGCTGGCATCCTGGATCTTTCTTTACTATCATCCTGGGATTTCTTTTTGCCTTTGTCTAGAGTTTTCTTCTTTTTTGACTTACTGTCATTTTAGTGTCACTCATCCACTAGCTTCCTGTGAAAGAGCACATATTTTTGAGATCCTGTGTGTTCAAATAAAATGTCTTCATTTTGTTGTTACACCAAAATAATAGTTTGGCTGAGTATAGAGTTCTAGGTATCTCAGAATTTTGAAGGCCTTGCTTCATTGTCTTCTACCTTTCATGCTGTGTGGAAAAGTGTGATGCTATATTGATTTCTCAGCCTTTGTGACCTCTTTTGTCTCTTTGGACACTTAATATGATCTTTTTATTCCTGGGCTTCATAGTTGTAAAATTCATGTTAACGTACTTTGGTATGTGTCTTTTCAACCAAATATGCTAGGCACTCAGTAGTCCTCTTCCACTTTGGAAATTCCTGTCCTTTCAGTCATGGAAGTTGTATTGAATTCTGTTGGATTCCCTGCCTTTGTTTTCTCTCTTTTTTCTTTATATTGGACAGCCACCTCTCTATATTTCTACTTTGGGGGGTTTTCTCATTTCTCATTCCATTTTCTTGGAAGCAAGCTTCCTATTGTTTTCCATTTCTGCTGTCATATTTTTAATTTCTAAGAATAACTTTTTTATTTTTCTAAATGTTCCTTTCTATTTATGTATGTATTTATAGCTACCTATCCTTTCCTGGATACAGTATTTTTTTTATTTCTGCTTTCTTAAATCTGCTAAGTCTGTTACCACTTATCCATCTTCTTCCATGGTTTTTGCTGTTGTCTCCTTTTATTCCCTTCATCCTAGTGGGTTATGCCTTTAAAAAACAAAATTAAAAAAAAAATAAAATTTTACTGGTGTTTTAGTGGGGTTTCAAAAGGGAGTGAATGTAAATGTGTGTTGGATCTGCCATCTTTATCTAGAAATTCATTCATAAGATTTTGATGTTCTTTTTAATGCTTGGCATATATGCTAAAATTAAAATGCTTTCCCTTAATTTGTGAATTTAGTTACCCTCACACAACTTTGCAGTGATTTTCCCATGTGAGATTGCCTACATAAGCTTTTTGAAGTTTTGGTAGAACTTCCCAAACTAATAATTAGAACTTTATACTTTTGAGGTTGGGGTGGGTGGGGGGAGAATGAACTAGAAGGAGAAAAAGTAATATTTTTCTCTTTTTTTGCATCTTTCCAAAGATTGATCTAGTCTTTGCAAGACTGGCAATTCAAACCATATCAGATAATTTAGATCTAAGAGACGACTCTCGACTGAGAAGCCTTGATATAAGGTGTATTCGCAGCCTAAATGGTAAGCTTCTAAAAAGAAATCTCAGATATCTGCTTGAAAACAATTAGATAGATCTTTTTTGCAGAACTATTAATGGACTTTTTAAGGGATTGGATTAACTCAGTTAAAAATGATGTGATTTTCCAGACATGTACCCCTGGGGATAAAAATACATTATATGTTTATAAAAAATAAAAATTAAAAAGTATTTGAAAATTAAAAAAATAATAATAAATAAATCTGTAAAATGGAAAAAAATAAATAAATGTGAAATGCACACAAAAAAAATTGAAATCCCCCCCCCAAAAAAGATGTGATTTTCTTTATATCTGAGCACATTTAGGCATTTTTTTAATCTTTTTTTTTTAATTTTTAGAAATTTTTTAAAAATTAAAATTTAATTTTTAAAAAATTAAAAATTAATTTTAAAATTAAAAAAATTTTTTTAAATCTTTAAATCTGAGCACATTTAGGCATTTTAAAAGACATACATTTATTTGAAATGTTGTTTATGTTTATAGTGACGGTGCGCAGACAAATGGTCTCAGGACACCTTTGTGCTCTAAAAAGTTTATTGAGAAACCCCAAAGATCTTCCATTTATGTGGGTTATATCTGTCAGTATATACCATATTAGAAATAACAAAATTTTAAAGAATTTCTTTCAAAATAACCCATTCTAAGTGAATATAAGTGTGTTTTTGTGTGAGACTGGCTTTTTTTTTTTTTTTTTTTTTGGCATATTTGCAAATCTCTTTGACTTAATGGAAGATAGCTAGATTCCCATATCTGTCTTTTTGGTCAATTAATTTTTTGTAATGTTTTGATTGAAGTACAGGTAGAATCTGACCTCTTAAAGATACATAATTGGAAAAGGGAGGAGAATTTTAATAGCCTTTTCAGAAAATTGTGGATATTCTTTGATAATACAGTAAAACTTGACTAGTGACAGTTTCCTTTTTCTTTTCAACAGCTTTTTGAGGTATAATTACATGTCATAAAATTTGTTCTTTTTAGTACAATTCTGTAGTCTTTACCATATTCCCAGAGTTGTACGCTACAATGCAATTTTAGAACATTTTCGTTATCTTCAAAAGATCCCTCTTACACATTTACAGTCATTCTCCTTTCCAACCCCAAGTCCTAGGCAACCACTGTTCTACTTTGTGTCTATAGATTTGCCTTTTCTGGACATTTCATGTAAATGGGATCATGCAATATGTGGTATTTTGTGTCTGGCTTCTTTCATTTAACATAGTGTTTGTGAGGTCTGTCCATGTTTGTAGCATATATCAGAAGTTTGTTCCTTTTTACTAGTGAGTAAAAGTGTTTTTTTTAAAGGTTAATTTGAATATCGACTCTAAAACCACATCAATTAACTTTTTATACTCTTACATTAAAATTTATTGGTCTGTCTTGTTCTTTGAATAGATCTTTTACCCATATATGATTTTGTACTGTCATGCCTTGGTCATTAGGAAATTACTGGTTCACAAGGTTATTTGGATCTTCAAAATGTTTTGTTTTGTTTTTTTGATCTTCAAAATGTTAACACACATTTCATTATAAAATATCCAGGAAAATCACATTCATTAATATCACCACCAATCTCATCAGAAAAGTCTTTAAATATTGGAAAGCTGTCAGTCTCACAGTAGCAGATACTAGTTGTCCAAAATTCTAATTTTTACTTGAAAGCTCAAATTTTATTATTGGTAACAAGTTTTGTCATTTGTTTTCCTTAAAGTGAGGGGCTCACTTTGTTCATTTTTTAGGATTCTTCTAAGTAAAACTGGTGTTCCTTGAAAAAAACAGGTAGTTCAGCTTTCTTTAACTTGCTCAAACATTGGATGGGTTCCTTTCCTGTTTTCTAACTTAAAATGTGTGGTGGTGAAAATAATTATTTATTAGTACAGTTTGTTGCTAAAGCTTTGGTACAAGTTTTAGCTAGTGGTGCAAAAGCAGTGGTATGTTAACACTGTAAAAAGAGTTAAATGTTAACACAGTAAAGAGGCAAAGCTTTATTGTTAATATAAAATTAGGTTTGACAAACTTAAAAAAAAAAATAGGTTAACCTAGCATTCCCAAGGGTCCAAGACTGCTCTCCGAGAACAAAACACTGTCTTATAGCATCTTTTATCACTGCATTTTTATTGTACTTTCAGAGTACAACAGTAAGTCACAGTGTTTGTGAAATAAGGTGTATGTTAAAGCAGTTGTTAGTGCTTTATTGTTTTGTTTTATAAGTTGGGGACATTTGATTAGCAGTAAAGACAAATGGTGAAAAAAGCTAAAATTACTCAGATCCATCTCTTAATTTTGAATTACATTAGCCATGTACTTTTTAATTCTTTAAAAGCAAAGTAATTTCTCATATATGTGCCAAATTTCAAATACATAGAGAAAATAAGCCCACATTTTATTATCTTTGGTAGTTTTAGCGTTTGAGAATCTGGAAATTAGAAGTGTGTCTGAATTAACTAGATTTTGTTGCATCATGATAAATGAATGCTTTATCTTTTTCAGGATGTAGAGTTACTGATGAAATTTTGCATTTAGTGCCAAATAAAGAAACTTTTCGACTCACCCTAAGAGCAGTCAAATTATGGGCAAAACGTAAGTATCCCACATCTTTTTTAAGTTTGCATTATAAAATTAGTTTTCAGTTGCTAATGATAGAAGCACATATGGAAACTCCTGAGTCTTTTTATACTGTTGGGAATTGAGGTCCAGTAGATTTTGGAGAATCCTGTTTTTCATGTACAGTGGTTATGGTGCTCTGAGGTGTGACTCTACCCTCCTGTTCCTTGGTTGAAAACTAAAACCTGCTGACTTTTCATCTCCAGTTTTAGCCAGGCAGTCAGAATGAGTTAGAACTGGAAGAGTGAAACCCTCACTATTCTTCAAGTCCTCTGTGGGCAGGACCATCTTACTCATTTTTGTTTTCACATTACCAGCATCATGTAGTTTGTAGTAGGTATGCGGTAAATTTATTAAATGAAGAACCTACAATGATAGTTTCAACTTTTTTTTTAATGTTACAACATTTTTCTAATAAAACCTGGAACTAATTTATATATACACATAGGATATGGTTCATAAAAGGCCCAATCCTGAGCTGGCATAGCACATTTTCTATTATTTGTGACTACATTTAAATAGTGCTGTACTTCTGGCACCAGGTTTTACCTAGTCTAAAAGCACACTCTCTAATAAAACTTTTTGTGATGATGGAAATACTTCATATCTGTGCTATACAAAAGTAATCATGTAGCTATTGAGCACTTGAAATGTGAAACCAAGGAACTGAATTTTAAAATTAAATTACAATTTAAAATTAAACCGTGTCTTAGAGAAGTAAAAGCATGTGTCCACACAAAAATTTGTGCACATATAGGGCTTATGGGTGGCTTAGTTGGTTAAGCATCTGACTCTTGATTTTGGCCCAGGTCATGATCTCTAGGTCTTGGAATCAAGCCCTGCTTTGGGCTCCATGCTCAGGGGGAGTCTGCTTCTCTCCCTCTGCCTATGCCCCACCCCCACTCGCGCGCGCGCGCGCGCTCGCTCTCTCTCTCTCTCTCTCTCTCTCAAATATATCTTTAAAAAAATTTATGCACTGATATTCTTAGTATTCTCATAATTCAAAAAGAGACAACCTTATGTTTATTAAACTGATGAATAGATAAACAAAAGATGATATATCCATAATATGGAATATTGGAATATTACTTGGCAATAAAAAGGACTGAGGTAAATTCCATTTATATGAAATGTCCAGAATAGGCAAATCTATGAAGATAGAAGAATAGTCCTTGCCTCGGTCTGGGAGGATTGAGAGCAAACAGGAGAGGAGTGACTGTTAACGGTTTCTCTTTGGGGTGATGAAAGTGTTCCAGAATTGATTATGGTGGTGGGTATACAACTCTGGGAATATACTAAAAGCCATTAATTTTTAACATTTTACATTGATGAAACCTATGCTATATGAATGATATCTCCGTAAAGCTGTTAACCAAAAAAATGCTGCATGTGATTTGTGGCTACCAAATTTGTGTACTTCCAAATTGGAAGTACATATTTAAAAAGACCTTTAAGCAAGTAGGATTTGTCCTTGGGCTCAGTTAACCTTATATAGGCAGGATAAAGTAATTTGCAAGAAAGGGATATCACAATTTTTCTTCCCTTACAGATTAAATTAAATACCATATCTTGTCAATTCTTAGATGCATATTTTACATACTTTAACATATCTGAAATTGACACTTTGTATCTTTCTTTCTTGATAAGTGGGACATCAAATAATGCTGTATTATGTAATTGAGGACCTAATAGGTTTGATGAAATATGGTAATACTTTTTTATAGATTGCTCTAAGAAATAATTTAAGAGAAATAATATCAATGGTATATTGTACTTTATGGAGAGAGATTGAAATTCTGCAAAATACTGTAGTCCAGCTTTATCCTTGATTTTAAAATGCCCATGAATATGATTACTAATGAAATGTTTATTCTTTGTACTTGTAAACCCTCCAAATATCTTTCCTCCTTCCTTTCATTTCTTTCTCAACCATAGCTATTGAAAAGGGGGAAATTCCAGTGTTATATCAATAGAGCCTGGTTCGACAGTCAGAACTGAGGCAGGGAACTGAGGTGTCTGTTTTGGAGAAGTAGAGGTCAAGATGCAGCTTATAGTTTACTAATAAAAGGTCTGCTTATTGATTGTATAATGTTATTTCCAGAGGGGAAAGGATAACTAAGAACAGTTGTAGAAACTAAGTTATCCCATTCCTTATAGTTGAATGTCATGGATAGTAGATCCTAACAATAATTAACAAATATATTAATTTTCTAGGACGTGGTATTTATTCCAACATGCTGGGATTCCTTGGTGGTGTCTCCTGGGCAATGCTAGTTGCAAGAACTTGTCAATTATACCCAAATGCAGCAGCTTCTACTTTAGTTCATAAGTTCTTTTTAGTTTTTTCCAAGTGGTAAGTATTCATATGCATACTTTATTTACTAGTTTCTGCCTTTACATAAATTTGTTCAGCAATTTGAGAGATGCATAGACTTTTTCTCTTGTCTTCCGTTCCTTTTAAGTTTAAAGATCAAATTTGAGACAATGATGAGACACCACATGGCGCTTTCTCCTGGGGTTGGGAGAGGTCTGTAAATGTAGGCTTTTAGCTTGAGAGTGGTCGCAATTATTTGCCTTTGATGACTAGCTACATATAGATTAATGTCTTATATGTAAAACGGAGGTGATAATCATAGCTACTATGTGGATTTATTAGTATTTTCAGTAAAGTTAGCCCTTGTTGCTATTAAGTTATCAGAGTTAAATCCATGTAAGCAAATGGAAGGGGAAAACTCAGATTTTTTTATTTATTTATTTATTTTAGAGTGGGGAGTGGGCAGAGGGAGAGAAAGAATCTTAAGCAGTGTCCATGCCCAGCGCAGAGCCTGATGCGGGGCTCAATTTCATGACCCTGAGATCATGACCTGACCTGAGCCACAATCAAGAGTCAGACACTTAACAGACACCGAGGTGCCCCTGGAAAATTCAGATTTAAATTAATTACAGCTTAATGAGCTAAACAGTATTTACCCTTTCAGAAGACACATTTAAAATATAACCACTTTGTATACTTGCTTCCCTTGCCCGTTTGTTTTTTTCAATACCAAATTTGCATCCACAATGTTTTCTCTGATGATTTGAGAGATGATTTCTCTGATGATTTGAGAGATTCTGATGATTTTAACATTTCATATAGTTCCTGAAGTGAGATCCTGTGTGAATTAATTTGCCTTATTTATGTTAGGGAATGGCCAAATCCTGTGCTGCTGAAGCAGCCAGAAGAAAGCAATTTGAATTTGCCTGTTTGGGATCCTCGGGTATGTGACTTATTACTGAAACTGAACCTTCTAGGCAAAGGATAATTCTCTAAATTGCGATCTAAAAATAATTATTCTTATTCCTGCTCATCTTCCTTCTGTATAGCTATAGTTCTTTCTGTCTGCTGTGTTTTTTGGTGCAGGTGATTTGTATCTCAAATTCTGATCCAAATGTTGTGTCATTAAAAATCACCCATATAAAAGTAGAGGAGTGGGTGTATCAACCAAAATGTCATAATCCATTGTTAAAAACTGTCTTATAAGTAATTAGCTATAACTAATAAAGTGCTGAAGTATATAAAAGATTTACTTTGTCCTGCAATTTAAAGCAGACTCGTGGTTCTAAGCTAGCATAACTCTCACCTTGAATTTTCATTTGCTTTTAGAGTGACTGCTCATTCCTCTGAGTTAGTTACCTATAGGGAGTTTTCCATTGAGTGGGTGCAGAAAGAAGATTAAGAATTATTGGATTAATAATCTTTTTGCAACTATGATACTGTATTTTCTTGGTTCTAAAAGACCATTGTTTATAAGATGCACCATCAGTTTAACAGCTTTTAGAGGAAAAATACACTTTTACAGAGGTGCCTTTGAGTATCAGACATACCTGACTTCAGAAATAAATGTAGTTGGGGAGGGAAATTGTACTTCTTAGAATTGGGGAAATGTAGTATTAAATTTATATTTCATATTCTTCAGACTTTTGGGGAAATGAAGTGAGGACAACTGAAATAGGAGAATAGATCAATTATTCTGCTTCTAATTTCACAGGTAAATCCATCAGATAGGTATCATCTCATGCCCATAATCACCCCTGCCTACCCACAGCAGAATTCTACGTATAATGTGTCCACCTCAACTCGAACAGTAATGGTAGAAGAATTTAAACAAGGTAAACCTGTTGGCCCTTTCCCACAAGTTTTTGATTTACAACAGTTTTATTATAAACTGCAGTTATGCCTGTTATTTCTAAAAATTCTTTCAAATATGTATTTATTCTTTCAGTAATGGTTTTCCAAAATATAATAAGTCCAAAATGGAGCCAGCCCAATCTGTTTGAAATTGATTTTTGTGTTCTGAGAAATATATATATATATATACTTTTTTTTTTCCTTAAGAGTTTGGTAGAGTTCAAGGTTTTGGGATAGAGTGATACAGAAGCTGGTAATAAAATAGCCCATTTTCAAAATCAGTCTCTCTCTTGTTTTTAATTTAGGTCTTGCAGTCACAGATGAAATCCTTCAAGGGAAATCAGACTGGTCCAAACTACTTGAGCCACCAAATTTTTTTCAAAAGTATAGGTATTTGAAATTTTGCATTTTGTGTGTGTGTGTTTAAAGAAGAATATAAAGTTAATATGTGATGGGTGACTTGGTCACATATATTTCAAGTGAGGTAGAGAATAGGTTAGCAGAAATCCTAAATGTTGAGTTTGTGTATTCTAGTAGTATCTAACCCAGTATTAGTGGTGTTTGTTTTAGTGAATCGTTTTTAATTGTAGGGTCTAGAATTAATTTTGTGAAAATCAGAGCATGTTCTAATTTTCATAAGTTGTGTGCCTGCATTAGTTCTTTTGTTCAGTGGGAGGAAGAAAGAAAAAGTAATGATGGAAGAGCAGACCCTAACTATGTTTCTGGCTTTTTTTTCCCCCCAATTGTGGCTAAAAATTCTTCATAGACATTATATAGTATTGACTGCCAGTGCATCAACAGAAGAAAACCATCTAGAGTGGTAAGACTGATATTCAAGTTGTGTACTTACGTTGTAGTGATAACATTTTTATGATGTTTTACCATTTATAAAACATTTATCCTTCAAATTATTAAATCATATTGTTTACATGACTGTGCAGCATCATTGTTTAAGAAATGCTGTCAAATTAATGTTTCAGACTTAGAGGTAACATAAAATAATGGTATCTGTATAGTCTTTGCCTTTTGCCACTTCTCAGTCAGATTTAAGCAGAATTGTGAGGCACTTCAAATGATTCTGTTACCGCTTACTGACTTTTCCGTCCTTGCCATCACGTTTCCCCATCGAAACTAGAAGGAAAAGACATTTTTTATATTCTTTTAATTTAGGAGATTAGTGGCATGAAAGCTTCTGTCAGCAGATAAGAGAAGCATTTTTGGTCAAGCAGCAGTGCATTATTTCTAGTAAATCCAAATTCATTTCCTCTGCCTCCAGTGTACTGACATCCCTAACTCTATCAGGCAGAAGCTTTTAGGCCACCAGAAATGGTTTTGCTTTCCTCAGGTGTGACCTCTGGGAAGGGAAACATGATACTGTTTTATTTTTTATTCCAAAGTTTAGTGCTTATTTTATTGGTAATTAAAGAGACATTGGAAATAATCCTGTCACCAAAATAGAGTATTTCATTCATAGGGATGCCTGGGTGGCTTAGTTGATTAAGCTTCTGATTCTTGGTTTTGGCTCTGGTCATGATCTCAGAGTCATGGGATCAAGCCCCTGGTTGGGCTCCATGCTCAGTGTGGAGTCTGCTTATCCCTCTCCATCTGCTTCTCCCCCACTTGAATATAGCGCTCTCACTCTCAATAAATAAATAAAATCTTTAAAAAAAAAAAAAAGAATATTTCATTTGTCTAGATTGGAAATTGGGAAACTATGGTCAGGGCCAAATCTAGTTTGCCACATGTTTTTAAAAATAAAGTTTTATTGAGGGGGCACCTGAGGGGGCTCAATCGAATGAGCATGTGACTCTTGATTTTGGGGTTGTGAGTTTGAGCCCCATGTTAGGTACAGAGATCACTAAATAAAAAATAAATGAACCTTAAAATTTTTAAATAAAGTTTTCTTGAAATAGAGCCATGCTCACTTATTTATATATTGTCTGGCCTCTTTCCTGTTACATGGCAGAGTTGAATAGTTGCAACAGAAACTGGCCCACAAAGCCTAAAATACTTACTATCTGCCCCTTGTTAGAAAGTTTGCCAAGCTCTCATTTAGATAACACTGAGCAGTAACCCAGCATCCCATATATGTGCTGCTGAAGCACACACAGTTACAATGTATAGGCTTTTTCAAGTGTTTGAATAATGTAAAAATGTCCTTGTAGTTATTCTTTCTAATTAATGAAATCATTGTAAGTTAATATAACCAACAGTAGTCCACTTAGAAAACAAAGTTGCAGAAACCTGATGAAACTTTCCATGTTTTAGTAGTATCTGATCTTATTTTACTGAAACTTTTATAAGTGTAATATCTAGTACCAATTTTATGAAAGTATGAGCACATTTATCATGAATTAGGTGCTAGTTATTGGAGCTTTTTCCCCCCATGTTATTTAAATATATCTTAGTTTTAGCGTATAGACATAAGATTTGAAAGTGAAAAAGTATTTAGAACCAGATTAACCAACAGTTTTTGTTCATGCTCCAATCATGACTATTTTATAGTCTTAACAGGCAGGATAGTTTAGATCCGGAATTCACTGAATAGAGCAGTTCTTTTAAAAGGGGAAGGGGGAAACACAGAAATTGACCAAGTAACTTGTAATTTACTTAAATGGTATTTTAAACAGTCCATAATATATTGGACTAAATTTGTTGGGTTTTTTTAATCATTTATTTATTTATTTATTTGACAGAGATCACAAGTAGGCAGAGAGGCAGGCAGAGAGAGAGAGGAGGAAGCAGGCTCCCCGCAGAGCAGAGAGCCCGATATGGGGCTCGATCCCAGGACCCTGGGATCATGACCTGAGCCGAAGGCAGAGGCTTTAACCCACTGAGCCACCCAGGTGCCCCTGGACTAAATTTTTTTAATGAACATGTAAAGCATCATAACTAATATGCTTTTTGGGTTACTTAGATGTAGTTTCCAAATTTAAAAGAAAAAATTTTGTTCACTGTTCTATTTCAGGGTTGGATTAGTGGAATCTAAAATTCGTGTGCTTGTTGGAAACTTGGAACGAAATGAATTTATTACTCTTGCCCATGTAAATCCCCAGTCATTCCCAGGAAATAAGGAACATCATAAAGAGTAAGTTAATTATTATTGTTTAGTACTGTATTTCTTAGATAATGTTTTTTAACAGTATGCATTGTTTAAGATCAGTTGGAAGATTGTCATTTAACAATCATTGATGGGGGAGGTTAATACATTATTTGAGCATGAGTGATCATGCATTAAAACTAGTAGGGTTTTATAATAATTTTATAATATTAAATTTGGAGCATCTTTAAGTAGAATTTTAGTATGTAGTTTACAAAGCCATTTAACCCTCTTTATAACAACGCAGGATAACTGATCGGTGCTGTTGTGGTCAGTGTTAAGAATTTAGCCAAACCATTACAATTTGTATTTATGGTGCCAAGTTTGAATTACCAAATGACATCTGTAAAATTGTAAAATTAATGCAAATTTAATTTTTATTTTATAGCAACAATTACGTATCAATGTGGTTCCTTGGAATAATTTTTCGGAGAGTAGAAAATGCAGAAAGTGTTAACATAGACTTGACCTATGATATACAGTCATTTACTGATACAGGTAAGACTTTGTCATCATGGAGCTGTGGTTCTCAACCTCGGCTGTATCTGCCATGTATCTGCTAACCTCTAGGTATCTCCCATGGACCTAGCTAGCTCTGTTTTTCAGTTGGTTAAATGAATATGGTACATCCGTATTATGAAAACCTGTGCTGCTATTTAAAAAAGTAAAGGCATGCTGAAACTATCTCTAAGATATTAAGTGGGGGGAATGTTGCCAAACAGTCTGTATGGTACACTACCATTTCTATAAGTAAAAAAAAAATACATATGTGTGAGCATGTTTGCTTATAAATACATAGAATATCTCTGGAAGGATATATAGTTTTAAAAAAAGAAGCTGGCAGAACTGGTTGCTTTAGGTCAAGGGGCCAGGTATGTCTAGGGGATAGGGTGAGGAGACTTCACTCAGTGCCCTGAACTGTTTTGAGTTTTGTACCAAATGATGGTATTATCTATTTAAAAACAACAACAAAAAAACCCCATACAGGTGATTTTTATTTTCATTCTGCACAAATAGAAGCACAATCATAAAGATGATTTTTGTATTTTTTACATGTACTAACAGTTGTACAGCTTGCTGATTATGTTTCAGAATCAGTGAAAGAGTGTCTTTCACATGTAGCTCCCTAATGACACCTCTCTGGAATATCTTACTGCATCTGTTATAAATTTGGAGTTGTCTTTATCTGGAATAGTGTACATTCATACTATTAATATTTTTGGCTTGGCTCATCTGAGTTTTCTAAATTCTTCTAAACTAGCTTTCACATTTATCATGAAAATGCAGATTCCTGTACATCACATCAGCTCTACTGTGTCCCCCACTCTGGGAGTGGAGCCAAAGAATCTAAGTTGAACAAGCACTCCTGGTGATGCTTTTATACGCAATACGCAATCTGGAATGCAAACATAAATTTTTCCATTCTAATTTGGGCTCACTTTTCCAAAAGCAGGAGGTTGGGAAGCTCTGTTTATTATAGATTTATAGAATGTTCTTCTCTAGAAAACTAAAGATAACTGAGACCCCCAAGAGATTAGATAATTTACCACATGTCACAGTAGTTACTGTGCAAAAGCCTCTTATCTGTGTCTTCAGTAAGCTTATAATCTGATTTCGTATTCATGGTTGAACATACATTGAACAATTTGTGTGTTAGTAAAACTGACTTTCTTACAAGATCTGAAAAGCACTAGAAATGGCCTTCTAGGTCCGTGTGTGTTGCAGTCTCAGTAAGTTGTTCAGGGCTGTTGAGCCTCATTTCCCTACTTGTATAATAAGGATGTATTTCTAGGTAGTTCCTAACAGTCTGACATCCTGATTAGTGTAGTAAAAGAAGCTTCATGGAGAAGAATTACATCTTGGATATTTAGTGTAAGGATTAGCTTAGACTTGGGCAAGTAATTAGGAGAAAGAAATTGCCTTTTGGGAAAAAAAAAAAAACAGAAAACAGGATTTGGAAGAAATTCGTGGGTTTATTTTGTTAATGAGATTGAATTACTGGAAAATTTTAGAAGTTGGACATGAGAAAACTAGTTGGTACTTATTTTTTTTTTCTAGGACTTTATTTCTTTAGAGAGAGAGAGCTCACATGCACATGTGCACTAGCAGGGAGCGGGGAGGGAGAGAATCTTAAGCAGGCTCCACACCCGACACAAGCTCAATCTTATGACCCTCAGATCATGACCCAAGCTGAAAGAGTTAGATGCTTAACCAACTGAGCCACCCAGGTGCCCCTAATTGGTACTTAAATAGGATTGGGATATGGTGAAAATGTTTGAGAAATAGTTGTTCTATAAGCAGGGTGGGTATGTGTGTGAGATAATGAGGAGATACCAAATGCATTTTAGAGAAAGAAAACAAATCTCTGGGTTCAGGAAGAACTTGCCCATTTAACATATTAACATTGTTACAGTGTACAGACAGGCAAATAATATAAACATGCTAAAGGAAGGAATGAAAATTGAAGCAACTCATGTTAAAAAAAAGCAGCTTCATCACTACCTTCCAGCAGAGATTCTTCAAAAGAAGAAAAAGGTGAGTTTGTAATCTTAGCTTTCCAGTGTATGGTTCCACTCAGACGCATGATCCTAGGACCAGATTTGCATTTATAACAGCCTCCCAAACCTATTGAGAAAAAAGGAAAGAAAGGTACAATTCAATCAAGAACTAAAATCCCTCCTTCATTAATCACAAAAGTAATTCATTTTATGTACTTCTGAATTGAAACCACTAATTATTTTCATTTGCTTTTTGAAATCCTAACTGCTTTCCCCTCTTCCAGCAAAGTCTTTCTGATGTTAGTCGAAGTTCAAGTGGACCACAATCCAAAAGATCATCTCTAGATAGCAATTGTTTGGATAGCTCCAGGGACACTGATAATGGAACACCTTTTAATTCCCCAGTGTCTACAAACAAACCTTCCAAGCCTGACGTTCCTCCTTCAGGAGAAACAGAAAGGTCTGTCTTTCAGAATTTTCAGTCTTCAGTTTGGGGATGATATAAACTTTTCTGTACCTTTAGCTAGATATCTTGTTAATATATTTTATTTTACCAATTGCTAGTCATTTTTCTGGCTAGAAATACTTGGCAATTTGTTGTAATCCTTGGGACATGGGGTAGGCTTATGAAGATGTAGGATTAGATCAGTACATAGAAGTGCACAGGTTTTTTCCTTTTCTCTCTTTTTACTTGGTCCTCTGCCTTTCTTCCCCTTTTCTCATCCTCCAATGAAATGCTAAAGTGGAAGTACTTGAAGAAATAATCCTGAATGTTAAGAGTGTTTTCATTAAGTAACACAGATTATTCAATGATATTTCAAAACTTTTAATAGGAGTAATGCTGAGCCTGCTGCTGTCATTGTGGAAAAGCCACTGAGTGTCCCGCCAGCACAAGGACTATCTATCCCAGTCATTGGTGCAAGTAGGTATCTGTACTTGTGTTAGTAATTATTTTACTACTACATACACATTTAATGACTAGAATTTTTCTTCCCTTTTCAGAAGTTGATTCTGCAGTAAAAGCTGTATCACCCCCAGCTGTGTGCACCATTCCTACTGTAGTGGGACGAAATGTCATTCCTAGAATCCCGACACCCCACAACCCTGCCCAGGGACAACCACATCTTAATGGAATGTCAGCTAAGAATGTTACACACAAGAGATCCCATTCCCCATCTGTGGATGGGTCTTCTAAGAGGTTGAAAAACATAGAAAAGGTAAAGCTACAACCTTACTGGTAATTCTGTAGTTCTTTTATTGTATGTTTGTTTGTTTGTTTGTTTGAAGTTAAACTAGCACTAGAGAAATTCACAATTCTCCATAGCTTAGTGCTCCCTTAGGACTGTTTAAAAAGAATATTTGCCCAAACCCTAAAGGAATAATACTGATTGTTCGTCCTAAATTGAAATTAGTAATAGATCTGAAAACTTGACCGATTGGTCTGAGTTTCTCCTTGACTTACCCAGAGGTCACTGTTGGTAACTAATCATATTTATTAGGTGTTAAAATGTTGATGTCTTCTGCCTCCAGTAGGTGGTGGTAAGACTACTTTGTTACCATCTGCTTTGAGTTAACCAAAAAGAATCACTCCAGAAATTAATGGTAGCAGCTGAATTTAGTCTAATTTAAATTCTTTTCCTTCACCAACCCTTGTTTGCGGTATTTTTGATGAAAGCCTTATCACTAGTTTCTCAGCTCATATAGATTATATGGTTTTTGTAGGTAATAATAGCAATTCATCTTAATGTTTATATTCTAGTTTATCCGGCTTGAATCAACGTTTAAGGAATCACGTGCTCCTGAAGATAGAAAAAGAAAAGCAATGGTAAATGTATTAATAATGTGCCTCAAAATATTACTTTCAGAGAGCTATGTATCAGGAAAAGTACTGTATTTGAAAGTGGATCAGATAGGTCTGTGAAGTTTGGGTTGGGTTTTTTTGTGTGTAGAAATAAGCGTACAAAGGGAAGAAAGTTTTCATTTGAATATAATTCTGTTTTTAGGATGCTATTGGAGGAGAATGTATGCCTATTCCAACAATTGATACATCACGCAAAAAGGTAACAAAGTCTTATTCATAGGTAATCTATCTACAGGTACAAAAAGCTTATGACCCTTGTACTGAGTGAAACAACGGGATAAGATTTTGTCCCTGTCCTCAGAAGATCAGCAGTATAGTTGGGAGTTGGGGTGGAAGCAGCAAACAGTGTCTGGTCATTAAATATATGTACCTCAGAAGGGAGGAAAAAAGGAGGTAGTTTAAGACTTCATTACTTATTCGGATTATGTTTAGCCTCTGTTTATTTTTAAAGAAGTTTAGTGCTCAGTATAGTAATTGCTTACCAACACTTGATAGTATATTTTTGTTGTACATCACTGCTTACTATTAAAACTTGGGCTTGGTACTTACTAATATTTTGGAAGAGCCAAATGTATCAGTATTCATAGTAAGTATCTTTAAAACATGAGCTAAAGAGTCCCTAAATCTCAATTTAAAAATTTATTTTTCAAAGAATTACCACTAAAACTAATAATGCTATTATTAAGCATGGTAAGTTAATAAGCAGGTGCTCAAAAATCAGCCATGTGTGGGGCGCCTGGGTGGCTCAGTGGGTTAAAGCCTCTGCCTTCAGCTTGGGTCATGATCCCAGAGTCCTGGGATTGAGCCCTGTATTGGGCTCTCTGCTCGCCGGGGAGCCTGCCTCCACCTCTCTCTCTGCCTGCCTCTCTGCCTACTTGTGATCTGTCAAATAAATAAAATCTTTAAAAAAAAAAAAAAAAAAGCAGTAAAAATCAGCCGTGTGTGTGTATGTGTGTATTCAGAGACAGCCCTTCTCTGAGGGTTTATAGTGGAAAAAAATGGCTTGTTTTCACCCCGTTAAAGAGTAAAGTACTTGTCAATAGTCAACTTTCACCCTGCCAGGTACCTCACGATGTATTGGCCATTTTATTTTAAGATTTTATTTATTTGAAAGACAGAGATTACAAGTAGACAGAGAGGCAGGCAGAGAGAGGAAGGGAAGCAGGCTCCCTGCTGAGCAGAGAGCCTGATGCGGTGCTCGATCCCAGGACCCTGGGATCATGACTTGAGTGGAAGGCAGAGGCTGTAACCCACTGAGCCACCCAGGCGCCCCATGTATTGGCCATTTTAAAACAAAGTATCATACTTCCTAATAGTTGTAGAAGTCATAAAATTTCTTTTAACATAAAGATTACCCAAAAAATGGATGTGTAATTATATATAATGGAAGAAAAAAGTCTGATGTGGATATTAAGTACAAAAGCATGAAATGACATGCCTGGGTCTGGCTTTAAAATATTTCTAGTATAAAGGACAAGGATATAAACCTAACAAATGTAGCAAAATTTTAATGTCTGAGTCTTGGTTGTGGTATTGAAGTCTTCATTGTCCTCTTCTCTTTTATGTATGTAGACATTTTTCATGTTTTTTGAATGGATGTGGGTAGGATATAGGTTTAGCTAATGTAACATAGGAGGGAAATTAACTCACATACTGCTGCCATCACACAACTCTCTGTATTTAGAGGTTTCTGTCTCAGTTGCTCAGCATTGGCCTTCATTGTATAATCATCTTTAGTATCCTCGACCCTCTCATCTAGATGCCTCTGAATTTCACCATCCCAGAAAAAACCTGGTCTGGCTACAAAGTCCTGAAAACTTAAGTATTTCACAAGTAGGGTTTACAGTGTTTTTCTCCATGAATGTATTATAGAAACTAACTGGATATCCAGTTTTCCTCTGTAGTACCCATTTTTCACTTAGCACCCCACGAGTTTCCTGCTTAATGACCCTGCTCTTTGAGGAGGATGTTCTTTTGCATTTCTCAATCCAGAAGGGGCAAGTAATTTAACGAAGTCCTTTTTCCTATACATACACTCTTCCCACTTGCACCTTTTCTCTGTACCTCTGCTCTTCACCTCCAACTCTATTAAAATAAAGTCCCCAAAACAAGGAAGTGTCTGTGAATGTTGGAAGAAAATATCCAACACATATGTGAGTGTTTAAGAGCCTAAGGGATATGGAGGAAAACTCAGTTTTGTGACTGCTTTACTAGTTGGGACTTGATAATATATATTTGCTTTTTCTTCTTTGTTTCTATCCTTTTCTAATAGAGACTACCCAGTAAAGAACTACCAGATTCATCATCTCCGGTTCCAGCAAATAACATCCGAGTCATCAAAAATTCCATTCGACTGACCCTTAATCGGTAAAAGCAGTGCCTCCTTACTTAAGTGAATATGCAATCATTTAGTGGCATAGATGCAGCCACTCTTTAAAATAGATGTGGCTGTCATACATAAAATAAGGTGAAAGTTTCAGTCATCGGACTAACGACCTTGAAGTGGTTTTTGAACTCTCACACTTTGACCTGCAGATGCCGTAGCATTCTCTCATTGATTGCTACACGCACTTCTGTGAGGATCACCTGCTATCAAATTGTCATCTACAATATTACGGCTTTGTGTTGGAGGTTTTACTGCCTTAACTTTCGATGCTTGTTTCTCTGTTGTGGGAACCAGTTCTTGGCTCTTTGGACACGGATAAAACAAGTCCTGAACTTTTTTTTTTTTTTTTTTAAGTCTTATGTTATAATCATTGTATAGAACTGAAAAAGTTGAAAACAAAACAAAAAAAAATTGTCTTGTAATTTTCCAAATGTTAACACATTTACTTTAGCATTGAAGCCACTTTGTGAAATCTGAGATAAATGAATGTGAGGTATCTTTTCTGCTTTTCTCATTTGTGTAGATGTACTTATTGTCTATTCTGTTGATTTAAATTATTTTTTTCCAGAATGGCACATGGAATATTTAAATTTCTATTTTTTTGTGCCTTTCTGTCCAAGTGTTGCATAGTTACCAGGGAGGATTAGTCCAGTAGATTACATAAGAGTTGGGCACCATAAATTCTCTATATTTTGCCTCCCATGGAGGCCTTTGAAATGCATCTTTATAAAGAATCAGAATATAACCAAGATACTGAAAGTCAGTATATGAATGGTAAAATTGTTACATATCCTAGCTCATGCCATTCTTGTTAGTTGACTGGTATTTTTTACCGAGGAGCAACTCATTCCAACACCAACAATAAGATACCTTGAAGTATGGCAAACTTGCATTTTTAAGGTGTAAAAATAACTTGGCATGGTAATCCTTGACCATTACTTACCCCACAACTTCAAACAGTTTCTTCATGGACTAGGCATGCAGAAATAAGCAGTGGATTTTACTGAAACCTAAAGGCATTTTTGAATGACATTGTTACCAACCATTAATTGGCTCAGGACCTTTGTAATTTTTATTTAACTATATGAGTTGTCTTTTTTTACACTGCTTTTTTCAGTGCATTTCTTAATATTTTTTAAGTTTCATGAACGCATGCTCAGTTTATTAAAATCCATAACCATGTAATTCTTGTAATATGTTGATTCAGTGTTTTGTAAATGAAGTCGTATGTATTTTCAGAGTATTTTTGTATGTACTGTAAGATACCATCTTTTCAAAGAGAAAACTTTAAAACCTTTACTGTCTCTCTTTAGTCTAATTTTTTAAATATGGATTATGCTTGAATGACTCTTAAATGTATAGATTGCACAGCCAGGAATGCTAGTATTTATTACCTTCTTCAGCTGTCACTCGGCAATTTAGTAGGTTCTGGTAGGAAAAACACAAAATGGTACATATGAATAGTGCAGGGAAAATACTTGGTTATATATTTTGTAGGACTTGTGGGACTCACTTAGCCCAAGGAGTAATAATCTGTAATCTCTTGCAGGCCCCTTACCACTGAGTTGAAATGCTTGGAATTCTGATAGAACAGTATCCTTCACCCTTACCTGTTCCCTAGGTTGCTGAAATGGAAATTCTAGCTTTTAACTCTTAAAAGGAAAACTTAGAAGAGCAAGGAAGAAGTAATGATTTTTCCATTATTCACTTTTTACATAGCAAAAGACAAGAATGAAATCCTGTAAGTCAAGGTGTAGCTCGCTTGGAAAGCTCTTTTAGCTGACTCTTATCCTCTATTCAGATATTCTAAGATTTATTCCATAAATACTCCTTGAGCAAAAGTAAATGTTTATGAAAGGACTAATAACTGCCACCTGACTTCAGACTTTGAAAAATTCTTAAGACTGGAGTAAATTTTATATATGTGATATGTTTGCATTTCTGTGTTTAATATCTTACCTATTTCCCCCCTTGATTATCAGCCTTCAGGGTCTCTAAGAAATTCTCATGTTTACCCTCCTTTTTTTAACAGATTCTTTAGCGTGTTTAATAAGAAAGCTACAGGCCTAACCCAGTACCGCAGTATTGCCATTTTCTCTTGTTTTAAAGGTCCATTCAGCATGGGGTTGAGACCTAGCCAAATGGTTCTATGTTAGACACCTCAAAGATCTCATTCTTCAACCTGTTTGGTAACTAGGGAGTTGATGAGATGCTTTTGAGATGGTGGGTTTGGTCAGAAGTGAAGTGTTTCCTATCCTAAACAGGAGGTAGGGCTTTCAGTACATTTTGGGACCGTAGTAGGAGAGCCCACGGTATTGGTTCCAAGTAAGTAAAGGGGCTCTGGGATTGTATGTTATGTTCAGAGGCACTAAATGAATGTGACTTCGAGTTTGAAACTATACCTAGAAATATATTTTATAAAGTCAAAATAATTTCCAATATGTAGACATGTTCATTTTCATGAAGGTATTAAATTTTAATCTTAGAGTTCAGGACTGGCTCTGAAGAATAGTGTATATCAGAGGAAAATAATTGTCTGCTAGCTTAAATCTAAGGGACCTAACTCATTTGAGGGGGTACTTGGCTTAAAACCTTGTAAAACTGGGACAGCAGAATGAATTTTAAAAGACTATTGGTGCTTACAATGAGTGTCTTAAGGCAACAATCTAGTAACATTATTAAAAATGCTTACTTGACTACAGTAGCAATAAAGTGAAGATGGACAGTGGCTACTTGGGCTAACCTTATTCTGTGTTCCTCAGCTTTGAAGTAGGAATTCCTAACTTGGGGATCATGGGCCTTTGGGAGGAATCCTTTTTAAATGTATATAAGAAATTTTAGTTTATATGCATTTTTGTGGGGAGGGAGATTCATAAATTTCATCAGCTTTTCAAAGTGGTTCATGACCCTTTAAAAAAAGGGGCGGGGATGATGGGGCATTGTTAGATTCCATAGCTTTGCAAGATTGAATAATCCCAGACTCCGAGGTTTTTTCCATAAGATTTTCTGTGGTACATTTCTAAAAATATACTACGGCTCTAACTAGTAAAGTGGGCTGTTGGAGGATTCTGGAACACCAAATTTCTCTCTTGAGTTCTTTATATATTACAGATGAACCTTAATCAGTATTTTTAAAAATACTATTGAATTTTTAAATGTCCTCATGTTTACTTAGATTAACAAGGTCAAACTTTTAACAAATTTCAGCCCAAGATTGATTAGACTAGTTTAGAATGAGAATTAGAATCATTAAGGCTCTTAATCCTTTTATTTCAGTAGCATTAAAGTTCTCTCTTGTTCCTTCATGTTTATGGTTTAGAGCAGAACAGATTGAATAGACCAATAAATAGAACTTTAGTTTTAAAAAATGCTGTGTGTGTGTGTGTGGGTGTGTATGGGTGTGTGGGTGTGTAAATAACTACCTATTAAATCTCCCAGAGCTTAGAATTTAGGTCATGATGATAGTGGTAAAGAGTGCAGATGATGAAAGAAAACAGGTCTTAATAAATTCCTTTGAATTTTTTTTAAAAGAATTGTACAAGATCAGATCTTTCCCAAATTCCCAGGTTTTTCTGGATTTTTCTGATAAGATTTTATATTGAGGTTAGTTGAACAGAATATCATCAGACTTACTACAGTTTTTAAGCTACTGCTGCATTTTAGCAAAGACTTATGAAATTACCTTATAAAGTACTTAGGAGATCTTTGAGGTACATGGTGCTACATCACTCCACAGTATTATGTAAAATGAATGCTGCAGCTGCTGTTCCTTTCTAGATAGTTCTTTGTGTAGTTCATATTAATATTTCCTGCCTTTTATTTGGATTGTCTTAGTTGTACACACAAGCCTCGCTTACCTGGAATAAGTAATCAAATAAACTTGCTTTGCTAAATAGGTGTTGATTGGTATTATTGGGGAGTAACTCAAGATAACCTTAGTTATTTCTCAAAAAACTGATAGCCAATTTGGTCATTTACTACCCAGACTCTTTTTAGCAGATAATGGTATCCAGTATCTGCTTAATATGAAAGCAAAGCTCATACTCAGTTTGTATCACAAACATTAAACATTAGCAAGCAGTATCACATGGTGTCATCTTCCTTGAGTACTGGGGGCAAAATCTGTCACTTGCCCACAAAAGGCGACCAGAATTCTTTACTAATGGCTGGACAGAGGTGCATTTAGCAAGCAGGCCTTGGGTACTGTCCACAGAAGTACAAGTTACAGAGTATTACATTCCTGTTAATTTAACAGTGATTTGTTTTTAGCCAATCCAAGTATCTTGAATACTAGTACTGAATTTGCAAATAACCTGTGTCTATATCATTTAGATTATTAGCTAGCCATTCATGGCACCAATAGAAACAAATTTGACATTAAGCTAATTAGCAAAGCCTCCTGTATATAACAGGATAACAAAAGGGCTTCTAGAACTTAAACAGAATTATCACACTATGCTGAAATATTTTTGTTTTTTTGTTTCATGCTGAAATGTTTTAAAGTAAGTTAGGTGCTTTATGGATCCCAATGCACAAAGTTATTAAGGCAAAATAAAATTTACTGCTTTTAAAGCACATGTTCTAAAAATTATCTTTCCAACTGTATGGTCCTCAAAATACCATACTTCTAAACCGTTACTTGCCAGTCTCCCCACTGCTGACTTTTGGGGCCTAATGGCTGTGCAAAGCCTTCCGATAACCTGGCCAGAGTAAATCACCCTACCATCCTAACATGTTACTTTTACCTTTCAATATTTCAGTTATTCTAACTTGCATACTGTTCAGTTGTTTCCCCTGAAGAGGTTGTAGTTTTGAGAGTAGTAACATTTACCCAAGAATCTTTATGTAGTGGGTGCTCAGAAGATGCTCAAGAAGTGAACAAGGTCCTGTTTGGTTGGTTGGTTTTGTTTTTTAATTTGATTAAGATTATCTAGGAGACCTGATGATCTAAATTGCAGAGGCAAACAAAACTCAGAAAATCATTAACACACATTTTACAAACCATTTCAACTATAACACTTAGTAAGAAATAACATTTTATATTGCAAGCCAGCACATGTATACATACATACATCAATGTGTATGTATATGTCTATGTAATTTTGATACGTGTGTATGCACATTTAAAATTAAATTTCACACACAAAAATGCTTTCCTTACCAAGTGTAGCACGGTTATTTTGAAGTGCTAATGGTGATTTCACTAAAGATTCATGACCTCTCCTGAATCAAGATCTACAATTTGAAATATATTGCATTAGGTGTTCTCTTCCAAACGGTCTTTTTTTTTTTTTTTAAGATTTTATTTATTTATTTGACAGAGATAGCGAGAGAGGGAACAAAAGCGGCCGGGGTGGGGGGGGTGGTGAGAGAGGAAGAAGCAGGCTTCCCGCTGAGCAAAGAGCCTAACACGGGGCTTGATCCCAGGACCCTGGGATCATGACCTGAGCTGAAGGCAGACGCTTAACAACTGAGCCACCCAGGCGCCCCCAAAAGTTTATTTCAAACTTGTATCATCTTTCTTTATTCAGTCTATCTGTACTAGGATGCAAACTGTTCTAGCAAAATAGTACTGAAAGGACAGCATAAGTCATATGGGAGAAGGAGGTGAAGTACAGATACTCATTTCTTCTAAGGAAAAAATCTTACCCTCCCCGAAAAATCTTTGTATCAATTGATAATAAAGAAAAAAAAAATGTAGAAGCCAAAACTCAGAGTAAAAACTGAGACATCTGGTTGGTATTTACTTTAGTATTGGTCAGTTGACCTCACCTGGCCAAGGACTGCCCTCAGTCCCTGGAGGGTAGACTGGGGTAAAATGAAGGACAAACATACCTTATAAACCAAGAGTCACTCAAGTAAGGTGTATAAGTTACTACTTTTAAAAATTCTGTTATATGATGCTGGGAAAACTGGACAGCTACATGCAAAAAAACTGAATCTGAACCACTTTCTTACACCATACACAAAAATAAACTCAAAATGGATTAAAAGTCTAAATGTGAGGGGCACCTGGGTGGCTCAGTGGGTTAGAGCCTCTGCCTTTGGCTTGGGTCGTGATCCCAGGGTTCTGGGATCAAGCCCTGCATCGGGCTCTCTGCTCAGTGGGGAGCCTGCTTCCCTCTCTCTCTCTCTGCCGGCCTCTCTGCCTACTTGTGATCTCTCTCTCTGTCAAATAAATAAAATCTTAAAAAAAAAAAAGTCTAAATATGAGACCTGAAGCCATAAATCTAGAAGAAAACATAGGCAGTCAGCAGTCAAATCTCTTGGATGTCAGCCTTAGCAACATTTTTCAGATATATCTCCTCGGGCAAGAAAAACAAAAAAGCAAAAATAAACTAAGGGGACCACACCAAACTAAAGTTTTTACACAGGAAACCATCAACAAAACAAAAAGGTAACCTATGCAATGTGGGAAGTTATTTGCAAATGATATATCCGATAAGGGGTTAATATTCAAAATATATAAAGAACTTATACAACTTAACACCAAAGGGGGGAAAAAACTAATTCAGGGCTCCTGGGTGGCTCAGTCATTAGGCATTTGCCTTGGGCTCAGGCCATGGGCCCAGGGTCCTAGGATCAAGCCCCATGTGGGTTCCCTTGCTCAGTGGGGAGCCTGCTTCTCCCTCTTCCTCTGTCTGCTTCTCCCTCTGCTTGTGCTCTCTCTGTCAAATAAAGTATTAAAAAAAAAAACTAATTCAATTAAAAAGTGGGCAGAGGACCCAAAGAGACATTTTTCCAAAGAAAACATACAGACTTCACAGATACATGAAAAGATGCTCAACATCACTCATCATCAGAGAATTGCAAATCAAAACTACCATGAGATGTCACCTCACACCTATCAGGATGGCTAAACCAAAAAACACAAGAAACAAGTGTTGACAAGGATGTGGGCAGGGAAAGGAACACTTGTGTACTCTTGGTGGGAATGCAAACTGGTGCAGCCACTGAAGAGAACAGTTGGAGATTCCTCAAAAACATAAAATGGAACTACCATATATATGGTACCATATATACCATATACCAATGGAACTACCTAGTAATTACTAGTAATTACTACCTAGTAACTACCTAGTAATTACTATTGGACATTTACCCAAAGAAAATGAAAACACTAGTTCAGTATATGCACCCCTATGTTTACTGAAGCATTATTTACAATAAACCACTCTGGAAACAACCCAAGTGTCCACTGATAGATGGAAGAAGAAGATGTGAGATTACACACACACACACAGATATAGATAATAGAATATTACTCAGCCATAAAAATTAATGAAATCTTGCCATTCATTACAACATAGACGGAATCTAGAGGGTATTATGTTAAACAAAATAACTCAGGCAGAGAGAGGCAAATACCGCATGATTTCACTTATACGTGGAATCTTTAAAAAAAAAAAAAAAAACCAACAGAGAAAAGCAGAAACCATAACTACAGAGAACCGGTAGTTGTGAGAGGGGAAGGGGTGGGAGTGGGCAAAAGTGGGTGAAGGGGAGTGGGAGGTCCAGGCTTCCAGTTATGAAATGAATAAGTCACAGAGATCAAAAGTATAACACAAGGAGTATAGTTAATGTAAGGTAGTGATGAGTGGTGACAGATGGTAGCTATACGTGTTGTGTAGTATAACATAAAGACTTGTCTGATTACTATCTTGTACACCCGAAACTAATGTAAGATCGTGTGTCAAACTATACTTCAGTAAAAATAAATACTCCTTTGGCAGGAAAAAAAACCCCAAAACATTCTATTGTACACAGCTGTCATATAATATCCCAACACGGACCAGGAAATCAAGGATACAAGAGGCTGGGGATTAAATAGTAAAAGCATTACTATCTCCTGAGAAATTCCAAACCATTATTATGAAAGTGTTGTACATTTTGTAAGCATTTAGGATATGCCTTTTAAAATATTAATGGAGCTTAATCTTTACAGTGATCCTATGAGGTAGCACTGTTCGTTATTTTACAAATGAGGAAATTGAGGCTTCGAGAGATGATGCAGCCAGCTCCAAATTGCATAACTATTAATTGGCAGACTCAGGAAGCATGACTCAGAGTCTAGTGTTCAACTTTATCTCCCGCTTATGAAAGAAGTTAGGTGGAGGTATGGATCAACTCTCCGCCTCCTTGCGGAGCTGAGAGCCTGAGTTGGGGCTCGATCATCCCCAGACCCTGAGATCACGACCTGAGCCGAAACCAAGAGTCGGACGCTTACCCAACTGAGCCCCCCAGGCACCCCAAGTCTGGAACTTTTGAGGTTTGCCTGGTCAGCAGCAACAATGGTCGTCTGTGCCAGGCTGCAGGGAGCCCACAGCCAAGGCAGGAAAGCCGGGTTCTAGTCCGGCTCAGCCGCTTCCATCTGTGTAAGTGACACTCAACCCCTGCTCTGCTTTCTCCCATCTGAGACACTTGCCTTTCAAACCTCACAGGGAAGCTGCAACATGAAAGTATTCCAGCAGACTGGCAAGGCTCTACAATGGGAGAGACGGACAGGTTCCCCCAGAATAACATCCGTGTAGCCTTCCTAAGCCATCAGTCTAGGTTGGAGCAGAAAGAAAAGGGATCCAGGAGAACTATCAGTAAGAAAAAGAAAAAAATGAAAGTGAAGGTTTATCTGATAGGCTCAATCACAGAGGAGGCGAACATTGCTCTCAGAGGTGGAGAACAATCAAATAAACTTTTTAAAATGACACATTAGTTTCAGGGAAATGAAAAAGCTAAATGAAAATGAAATGTGACTAGACTATATCACATGGCTCTGTTGTGAATATTCATAGTCATAATCGTATCGACAGAGAACTGAACTAGCCCCCAGCTGTATCTACACTGAGAAGTGGGGTGAGGGAGGGAGGAGGGGGTGGAAGACGGCGAGATCCTCATCTTTGGCGGTAGTAAGTAGTTAATTCCTAAAACTGAAAAGTCTAGAATACCGTAGGCATAGGATTTAGAAATAACAGGAGATAAGTCTTAAAAAGTTGAAAACAGCTCCCTCTGGGGAGCAGAAATCCGGAATGGGGAAGAAGGAGAAGGACTTTTTTCTTTTTTTTTAAAGGAAGACGGACAGAACTTGGTGACCTTCTAACCTGCATGCAGCAAGAGAACGTTGTGGGCTTTGGAACAGGCTTCAGCTCTGCCTCCGACTGCGTGTGGGACCTTGGGCAAGTTGCTGAAACTCTTTGGGTTCCAGGTTACTCATGGGTGAGGTGGGAATATCAGTACCTACTTCACAGGAGATGAAGTAGAGTGAAGCGGTGAGGAGACTCTGTGGTCAGACGACTCGGCTCAGATTCCAGCTCTCAATGACTTAAGTGTGAGAAGCTATGCAAATTACTTCATTTCTCTGGGCTTATTCTCTCTTTTGAAAAAATGGGGATTATAATAGAACCTGCCTATAATAGAACCTACCTCTCAACAGATTGAGAGAGACAAACCAGCCAAACCAGATGCTCCTGGCACATAGAGGCACACAGAGGAGTTCAGTAACACAAACAAAAACCTGTGAGGCATGAGGAGGGTTACACAGAATAACACAACAAGCCACTATGCATGGCGCCTGGCCCCCCAGTGGGCACCCCCTTCTCCTAAAAACACATCAGAAGAATCCAGGAAGAAAGCCACTGCTGGTCTCCCCAGCCAACGATGGTACTAGATCTCTACCTCCCATGCAATGATGTGGGGGTAAGTGGTCCCTGCTGGGCCACCAAGCCCATCTCCAAAAATACTTCTCACAATAGCCGTTTTATTCGGAGAAAGTGTGTAAGACGCATTTAATTCTGATGGAGTTTTATGCGCGTGACCTTCAGTCTGCTTCCGGGTGAGCACAGGTCAGGCTGAGAGGAGAGCCCATTAAGGCCGTCCCTGCCAGCCCAGGGCCCAGAGCACCCAGCAGAGTGGGGCACCAGCCCTGTTGAGGAAGGCCTCAGCAGCCTTCCTCTGACTTCAGATCAGACTGCGGCTGTAAAGCGGGCCACAGCAGGGCTCTAAAGCCACACACAACCCCAGATGCCCCCAACCCTCATTATTACTCCCACCTCCCTCGGGGCGAGAGTGAGGCCAGCCCGGCTAAGCCGGATCCCAAGTCACTTCCTGCCCAGGCTTCTCAGCAATTCAAAGTACTTCTAAGTGCAGGTTCTTTCCAAATAGATTTGTTTCTTGAAACTCACAAGAAGTCAAACACCAGAAAAGAGGGGATTTCTGAAAGCCACCCACTAGGATGGCAACTGGTACTTGGTAGTTTCAAACATGAAGACAAGAAGAAACAATCGACGTTGATTAGGCCGTATCTAATCTCGCTGAGCACAGGAAGTGAAGGCGAGTGAGTCTGATTTGCAGGAGGCCCTGAGGTTGCACCAAGCTGTGGCTCCTCCAGCGAGGCCCACTCACTGCCTGCAGAGACGAGACACCCGAGACACCCGCTGGGCCTGCCTCCTGCTGAGCACGCCAGAGGGAAAGCACCACTAAATTCCCTGTGAGCTCTGAGCCCATTAGCTGCAACAAGGTCACCAGGTGAAGGGGATAGGGAAGGAGGGAAGGAGGGAAGAAAGGAGGACATTGGTTTGACAAGGCTCAGCTGATGGGGCCAGTGGGCGACAGTAGCCAGGAGGCCGTTCATTTCTCAATATTTACAAAGACCCTGATATTCACTAGGCATCAAACTAGGCATCCAGGACACACACAACAATTAAACTTGTCCCTATGCGGAAGGACCCTGCAGACTAGCAGGGAAGCTGGCTGAGGTCTTGGTTACACTGTGCTGTGGGAGCACAGGTGGGGTCAGGAAGAAGGGCTTTGGGGATGAATGTTGCAGGGCAGTTAGGAGTTGTCCAGGCAGGCAGCAAGCTGGGGGCGGTGGGAGGGCAGCAGGAGAAAACCTCAAGTGCAAAGGATGAAGGTTCTGGAGATCAGCTGTTGCTGTAGGGACGTGTGAAGGGAGTATTGGGTGCATTTTCAGGGAAAGGTAGAAGAAGCAGCCGGAGATGGGGGCAGAACACCCCCCCCCCAACCTGGGGATGGGAGGGGCAGAGGCAGGGAGATGGGTCCTGGGAGGGTACCAGTAGAGTGGACGGTGAGAAACACGGGTCTGGATGTCTAGATTTCATGGCGTGGCAGGGTTGTGTTCAGAAATATTTGTTAGGGGGCAGCTGGCCCCGTGAGAGGGGTTCTCCAACTACAGAAACAAGGAGGGGGCGGCTCTTGTGCTCAGTCAGCACGGGGAAGGAACAGAGCACCGCCTGGCCCCCCGAGGCTCAAGCCCTCTTGATCAGTCTGGCCGAGCTCGCTGAGGGACTCCCCTGGGCCTGCAGGGGCTTAGTCTGGAGAGAGAGCCCCTTGGAGCAAACTCAAACCCAAGGCCTCTGATCACCTTTATTTGGAATAAAGTGGGTGTTTTGATCTCCATCTGTCTCCTACAGACTCACGAGGGAGAGAGAGTGTTACTTGTTGAAACCACTGCCAAGCTCTCAGCGATATTAATGTAGGTTTGGTTTGCTGCCCTTTTCTATCGCCTGCATTCCAAGCAGGCGGTCGGGCCTCTAGGACTCCCTTTCCTGACACGTTTTTTGCAGGCTGGTTGTCTGTGCTTGGTGTCCTGGGGTGGAGGCTGTGCCAGCTTCCTGAGAAGGGAGAGGAGAATGGACCCTGGGGCTGGGGCTGAGAAGAGGGGAAATATCAGGTCCCCGAGGGCTGGGGTCTGGACACTGCTGTGTCAAGTCTCCAGAGAGGGCGGTCGATCAGTGCCGTTAGGAAGGCTGGACCCCGGGTCCAGGAGCACTTCCTTGGCCAAAGATCCCTCTGTTCCAAACTGCAAAGGTACTAGACCTGAAGGGATGATGTGGTGGGACCAGGGAACATCTCAGCACTGATCTGCCAGAACCAAAGAGCAAGGTTCTGCCTAGAGGGGCCTCCTAGGAGGCCAGGAGTGGAAGGGCGGGCATTCCACAACCACTGAGTTTACTTTCTTGCCAGCTCAGTAGAAGGGGGGCTCCATGCAGGCTGAAGCTTGGGCTTCAGGCTGGGCAGGCAAAGCCCAGAAGTGTGCTTCCTTCACCTCAGGGTTGAACGACCAGGATTCATGGCTCCAACAGTCAGCTTTGGAATACAGAGGTGCTGGGAGGGCTCAGTGTGGGAATTCTGGAGCGAAGTCAAGGAGTGTGGGTAAAGCCCGGAAAATCTCAGACTTGGCGGTCAGTGAAGAAAGAGGGGGGCTGAGAATGAGCAGTTGGCAAGGCCAGAGCCTCTGAAGAGGAGAGTGACTAGCATGAAACAGTGTGGAGGTCAGCGAAGAAAAGGATGGAAACGTAGGCCTGTGATGTGCCATTTAGGATGATCTTAGCAGAGAGGGCTGTGGAGGTGGAAGTCAATGCAGGGAAGAAAGGTCACGTTCTCAAGAAGAGCAGCAGAAGGAGGAGAGATTAGGGGTCACAGATGAAGGTGGAGGAAAGGCTTATTTTTAACTCGGGAGCTTTCTGAACCTGCCCTCTGGTTGAGGGGAAGGAGCCGACGGAACCACGGCAGAGCCAGATGGAGAGGACGGGAGCGTTTGCACACACGGAGAACTAGCTCAGGCAGGAGGGAGGAACGTGGGAAGGAGTGGGGAAGTCGTGGTAGGCAGTTTTGGAGGCCGTTTCTTGGTGACCTCGGCCTCCTGGTACGCGTGCCCTCGTGTCACCCCCTCCCCTTTAATAGGGTCTGGACTGACTGACTCACTTCTAAAACACAGAATGCCATGGAGGGGATGGATTGCCACTTGTGATATCAGGTTACAAAAAGACTGTGGTCTCTGTCCTGTGCCCTCTCGTCTCGCTCTCCCTCGATCATGTCACCCCCCCCCCCCGCCGCCCCCACAGGGGGCGATCAGCTGCCGTCTTGTCAGGCAGTCCTCTGGAGACGCCCACAGCTGTGACCTCAGAAGATGCTCCTTCCGCCCGCCCGGGCAAGCCTCAAGGCGACTGCGGCCCCAGCCAGTCACTTGATTGCAGTCTTACGAGAGACCCTGAAGGAGAGGCAGCCAACTAAACCACAGCCAGAGTCCACAAACCGTAAGATAATAAGTGTTACTTTGAGCCAAGGTGTTTTGAGTGCAGCAGTAGGTAACGAACAAGAAGGAGATCAGCTGGTGTGTAGGGAAGACAAACGTCTGAGAGAGCACGAACCCGAAAACCTTTCCGTGCTGAGAACAAGCTGACAGAGGAACAAAGGTTTAGTGTGGCCGCAGTGGAAGGTGGGAAAACTTGGCTGGCAAAGGACGCGTGCGAGAATGGACCACTACTCTTAAAAAGCCACCTGAGACTGGGGACCGCAGAGTTGAAGCTACTGTGATAGGCAGTTGAGGAACTGCTCTCCGGCTACCTCCGTGCTCCGAAAGAGCAGAGAAAGAGGTTGTCGAAGAGGCCCAGATGGGGAGTTTAGAAGAAGACGGAGCAGAAAGCCAAAGAGGCGAATGAGTTGCAGATGCTAGCAAGAGCTGGACTGTAGTGAGGGAACCACAGGAGCTGGGGGTGGGTGGGAGACAAGAGGCGGTTGGAAGGTCATGGTTAGATGGGCAGAAGATGGTGGTCTCAAGGAAGCTGATGAGCTGAATGACAGAGCAAAGAGTGAGAAAACCAAAAGGCCCAGGCTTGGGTTCAGAGGGGAGTGGTTCTAGGTAACTGGATGACTCAGGATGTGCCCAGGGGTGCAGGGAATGCCCCCTGCCAGCTACTCCCACCCAATTCAAGCCAACCTGAGCTCCTGCTACCCCGTCCCCCTTAACCCGATGCTTCCCCCACTAAGCACACCTAGAGTTCTGCTCTTCCATGTCTGCCTGGATCGCCCTCCATTCCTCCCCCATATGTCCCCCAACATAGCCCTTTTATTTTTCCCCAGTGCATTGCTTTTCAGCTCTCAAGCTCCAGCTCACGTTCTGCTTCCTTAGTGAGGTCCGCACAAATATCTCCAGTCTGAATCAACCCCTCCCTACCCCCAGCCCAGCGCTGCACCCGTTACAGCTCAGCAGACGTTATCCTTCAGTTGATGGGGTTTTCAGTTTTCTCCACTGGAAAGTAAGTCCTTGGAGGGTAGAAAGCATGAGCCAGGATCTTGAAGTCAGTGATGTTCTTAGCAGAGCTGCTGATTCACAGTCTGTGCTCAGCTCTGAATGGCTTAAAGCAGTTAAATTATAAGGCTGAAGACCCTGAGCAGACAGAGTCTGCCGGAGGGGCTGTGAGGTCAAAAAGGCAGTGGGAGGCTGCCACTCTCCACTCAGCACGGTAGCCACCATGTGTCTTCGCCAACACCCCAACCATGGTGCAGGGTAGACCTTCCGCAGTTTGGGAAACTAAGGCTCAAAGATTCAGACACTTGTCCATGACTTGTGTCTTCACTCCTCCCTAGGCTCTCAACCAGTCTCAAGACTAGGTTCCATGGTTGTGCTGACGACCCTGAGATTTCCTCTCCAGCCCAGACTGTGCCTACACTGAGCTCTAGAAACAATTCCCAGACTGCCTAGGCTGCATCTCTACTGGACTTCTTAATCGTCAACATGGTCACAAATTCCTGATTCCTCCCAAAAATGTGTTGCCCCCCCCCATCCCTGTTGTCTTCATCCTGGTGAACAGTGACTTCCCTCTGTCAGTCAGGACTAAAAAGCGGACGACTCTTTCACACACCCACACTCCCACCCGTCAGCGCCTGTGGGCCCCACCACCGCAGGGTGTCTAACTGCGACCACCCCCTCCCTCCTGCAGCCCCAGCAGGCGGCCCCCAGCCCTACCCACCTGGATTATTAAAGCTCCTGCCTGTCTCCCTGCTTCCACACCTGTGCCCTTCAGCCTCTTCTCAACACAGCTGCACAGGGAATCCTTCCAAATATAAATCCAACCCCTTCACCCTTCTGCTTAAAACCTTCCAGTAGTGCTCCCCATCTGAGGAAAAGCAGCCATCTGCCCGAGGGCGCACGGGCCCTGCATGATCTCCCCTCCTTTCCGTTGCTGTTCTGATCATTATAATAGCTTTTTCAGATTTAATAACACATATATACGGTTTACGTAATATGTACAATTGTGCGGCTTGCAGCCTGTCCACAGAGCTGTGCAGCCATCCTCTCAGTGAATTCTGAAGCACTCTCATCCTTTCAAAGAGAACTCTTGCTTCCAGCAGCCGTACTCCTCAGTCTCTCCTCTCCCTGGTCTCGGCACCCTGTTTTCTGTCATAAATGCACCTATTGTGATATTTCCAATAAACCTGTCTGATTTTTATCTCCTACTCCTGCCCCCCCTTCCCCAGACATCTCCTCCCTACTTCTCCCTGACACCGCCCCACCTGAACACTCCCAGCACCCTCTTTTCTCAGGGCCTTTGCACAACAGCTCCTGTGCCTAAAAGCCACGCTCCCCTGATCTCTGTGCAGCCACACCTCCCCCTCTAGAGGTCTCTGCTCGAGGGCCACCTACCTCCTCAAGGAAGCTTTCCCCTGACCTCCACACAAAGCAGCCCTCCAACCATTCCCATACCTCCCACACTCAATTTTTTCCACATCCCTATTACATATAATATATATCACAGTATACATCATAACTATAAATATCACATATTTGATACATATACTTTTAAATTATGTCTCCCTGATACCCATGGAATAGAAATTCCAGAAGCAGGGATTTTATCACTTTTGTACCCTTAGTGCCTTGGGAAATACACTCTAAAAATATTGTCCAACGAATGGCAGAAATAGGATTTGAACAGGAGTCGGTCAGGCTTCAAAATCTATAGCCTTAAATAATATACTCTGCAGATCTTGGAGAACAGCAAGGATCTGAGCAGGTGGGCAAGGCAGAAGGTCTACGGCGCACGTCAGTGCGGTGGATGCTGAGGTAGGTCACCCGGCTTTCCCGTCAGGATGCGGCGTGCCTTACCACCGCTGCTGGGAATGCTGGCAGCCAGCAGCCCACAGCTGCACCCTCGGGGCTCGCTGTGACCTAAAGAGACCGCCTCACCCAAGACCACTTCCCCTTTCCAGCTCAGCCTGTACCCAGTGGTCAGTGTAGGGGTTACAGGCTGCCCTGAGCGCCATTTTTAAAGGGCCATCCCAGGGGCACCTGAGTGGCTCAGTGGGTTAAGCCTCTGCCTTCGGATCAGGTCACGATCTCAGGGTCCTGGGATCGAGCCCCACATCGGGCTCTCTGCTCCGCAGGGAGCCTGCCTCTCTGCCTACTTGTGATCTCTCTCTGTCAAATAAATAAATAAATAATTTTTTTTAAAAAGGGCCATCCCATATGATCCAGTAATTCCACTACTGGGTATTTATCCAAAGTCAACTAAAACTAAAAAGAAATATATACACCCGTATGTTTATTGCAGCATGATTTATAATAGCCAAGATATGGGGAGCAACGGGGAGTGCCCGTTGGTAGATGAATAAAGATGTGATTGATATATATACATACATATATATGTGGAAATAATATATATATATACACACACACACATACAGAGAGAGAGAGAGAGAGAGAGAATGGAATAGAATAGAATATTATTCAGACATTAAAAAAAGTGAAATCTTGCCATTTGGGACAACATGGGTGGACCTAGAGAGTATTATGCTAAGTGAAATAAGTAAAAAACACATACCATATGATTTCACTCATATGTGGAAATCTAAGAAACAAAAGGAAAAAGGGGACAAAAACCAGAGACGTGGTGGTTGCCAAGGTAGGTGAGCGGGGGGAATGGGTGAAATAAGCGGATTTAAGAGCACACTTATCAGGTGCCTAGGTAGCTCAGTTGGTTAAGCCTCTAACTCTTGATTTTGGCTCAGGTCCGATCTCAGGGTTGTGAGATCAAGCCCCTCACAGGGCTCGGCACCGGGTGTGGAGCCTGCTTAAGATTCTCTCTCTCTGCCCCGACTCCCCCCCACCAAAAAAAGAGTATACTTATCATGATGAGCACTGAAAAATGTTCAGAATTGTTGAACCATTATATTGTACATCTGAAATTAATACTGTATGTTAAAAACTTTTTAAAATGTGGGCTATACATACACAATGGAATGTTATTCAGCCTTAAAAAGGAATGGAAGTTTGATACACACAACATGGATGAATCTTGAAAACCTTTTGTTAAGTGAAATAAACCAGACGCAAAAGGAAAAATAATAATAATAAAAAAGAAAGGCCATCCCAGCTTCAGAACTCTTGCAGTATTAGTTGAAGGCACTGTGACAGCATCAAAGTTCAACTTTCCCCATGTCCATGCTGCTTCCTTCCCTCCCCGCAGGTGTTGATCTTGACAGCACTCCCCAGTAAGACTTGGGCACATCAGTCTCACAGAGCCTGCTCCCTGGGGAGCTCAACCTGTGATCCTCAGAACAAATCATCCAATGGCTTTTTTGCAAGGCAGAAGGATCTTTGGGAAATTGGGCACAGGACAAATAAGCTGGGCCTCTGAAAGCCACAGCACAACCAGATGAACCAATCCTACCTGTACCCACCAGAACCCAGGTGTCATATCCCTTTTACCACAATAACATGGGAAGGAAGAGAATGTGGTACACACAGCCCGGGTTTCCCTCCACAAGCCTGGAGCATCCCTCACGTGAAAAACAGCCCTATCCTGGTCAAGCAGACCTGAGCTGCTGCTGTGTGTGCTGTGACCTCACCCTGCTGAGCCAAGTGTACAATGACTCCATAAGTCATCAGGCTCAATCAAAATTTCCTCTGGGCTACATACCCCGCCCCCACCCCAAGACCAGTGGTTATCTCCACCTTCCCCTTCTGGAGAGCGGCTGCTGAGTGGGGGAGAGGTGGGAAGGGGGAAACAAGTCAGTCAAAAAGTGACAACCCCAAGGGGGCAGCAATAGCCCTGCCTGAAGTCTAGAGATCTATTAAAATCACACTTGCCTGTCAGCAGGGAGCCCGCTTCCCCGCCTCCCCCCCTCTCTCTGCCTGCCTCTCTGCCTACTTGTGATCTCTCTCTCTGTCAAATAAATAAATAAAATCTTTAAAAAAATTAAAAAAGAGAAAGAAAGGAAGGAAGGAAGGAAGGAGGAAGGAAGAAAGGAACAAATTAGGGGAATGCCTGGCTGGCTCAGTTGATAGAGCATGCAACTCTTGATCTCAGGGTTGTGAGTTTCAGCCCCACACTGGGTATAAAGATCACTTAAAAAAAATTTTTAATAAAAAGCTAAAAGAAAAAAAAGAAATTAGGGGTTTCTGGCTGGCTGTCCATAGAGCCTGCAACTCTTGATCTTGGGGTTGTGAGCTTGAGTCCCACCTGGGTGTAGAGATAATTTAAAAATACAATGAATGAAATTTTAAAAAATAAATATATACAAAAAAAGAAACATACTGCAATGTGATATAGGAGTTCTGTGTGTATTGATTCTTCAAATAGATAATTTCAGCTTGTTAAAAAAAAAATAAAATGAATGGAAGAAAGGGAAGGAAGAGAAGAGAAGAAAAGAAAAGAGAAAGGAAAGGAAAGAAAAGAGGGTGAGACCCTCCCTAGTGTGAGAGCAGCTTGAGGTATCAGTTGTCCTAAGTAACAGTGAAGGTCAGAGCTCACGTTCGGAGAGATGGAAGGCCAAACTCTGGCTTGGAGCACTTCATGCACACTCACTAGCGTCCGCACATAACCACCCCCATTCTGCACCTGAGGAGACCCAGGCGCAGAAAGCTTGAGAAAGGGTAGGAAGCTGGCTAGGACCACACAGCTCAGTGGGTGGAGCCCACGCACAGCCTGGGGGTGTGAGTGATTCAGGGCTGCAAGCCGCACCGGGGGCTTGGCGGGTTGCACTTGAGTCCAGCTGACCACACACCCCTCGGGAGCGAGCAACCCTGGCAGCGGAGACCACAAGTTAAGAAGAAGGGCAGAGGCTTCTCTGCAAGCCCCCCTCCTTCCCAATTGGTGTCCAGGGGCCCCTGGTATCTCCCCCTGGCTCAATTCATGGTGTCTGTTTTCTCTTTGATGCATTCATTCTTTCCAGATTTTTTACTTTCTTTCCATTTGCTCACAAGGGAAGGCCAGCTGGGGCGGAAACATCATGCATGAGTTCCAGGAGCACAATGGGTGCTGGGCTGAGGAAGCCGTGAGCGTGGTGGCTGTATTGTGGTTCCTTAGCTTCCTCCAGGCAAGATCTGATCTTACATTACGCCCAGCAAGGCTGATGGAGACATTCATCACTTCCGCCCTCAACAAAAGGTGCTAATAAAAGAAACTTTTCCTCTCATGCATGGGCCAGTTGGCCTCTGTATTGATCACAGCAAGAGCTCTATGGACTCTGGTTACTGACTTACTTGTCCTTTCAAGTCTAATTGTGTCCTGGACTCTGGTTACTGACTTGTCCTTTCAAGTCTAATTGTGTCCTTACATCCAAGCCCCGGCCCCTCCCAATACACACACAGACTCTTGGCTGTTTTCCCCTGGCTGTCTCCAAGCAGCGTTGCTTATTCCTGACTTAACCTCCTTGACCAAAAAGCAAGGAGACGCCCTGAGGTTCCAGATTTTGGAGACAGGAGACCATCTAGGTTTAGACTAATGTTGCCCAGGCTGTTTTCATTATCACTCCCTAAGGAGCCTTGTCAGATGGGTTTTTTTTTTTTCCCCTAATCACCTTTCTCCCCCTGACGTTATTATATATTGGTATATCTCAACTATTACAACACTGTACCATCCAGTGAGAGCTTATGTGCCAGGCAACAGGTCAGATACTGTAAGAAACTTGAGAATGACTAAGACAGTCCACGCTCTCAGGAGGCTCATCCTCTGAATCAAGCCCTCCCCAAACCACTCAGGTGGTACAAAGCATTGGATGAGAATTACACGTAATTTCTATTTGTCCTATGTTACTAACCAACAGCTAGTCCTGAGAAGGTAGTGAAGACGTCCTGGGTACCTTTACGATTTGCTCTAGGGTTCTGGGGACAGTCTCTGACGATGGAGGGAGTCAGCCAGCAGGGCTAACCAGCCACTTCCAACCACCTCCATCATGCTCAGATTACAGCACTTAGGAGCTCCTGCTCTTCTGAAAGCCAACTTCCAGGAAACATTCATGAGTAATCAAAATCGCACCCCGTCTCAGGTGGCTTAGCGGCATCTTTTCTCAGCTATCTCGGGATCCAAAGGCCACCATATCACTTGGTCATAAACTCAACCTTTTCAAGAAAACTTGGAGGACCTTTGCAATTGGGTAACTTCTTGAGGGCTGTGAGAGGTCATTCATGCTCTGTGGCATGCTGGTAAATGTTCAAAATCAGCTCTCCAGGAGAAAAAAATAGAGCCTTGATGGGTTTCCCAATTTTTCTAGAGTAAATACTTCTACTGTGACCAATTTCAAAGTACCAATGGGAGGCCACTGAACACAGAGCTGGGGGAGGCATGTATCATCAGCTGGCCAACCAGAGAGCAGCTGGCCCTGGCACACCACTGCATCACACTCTACCTTGACCCTGAGACAATTTACCAGAATATCTGCAAATGTTACCCCAGTGGTGAACAACAGCATATTTTTTAAACTTTTTTTTTAATAAGCTCTACCTGAAATGTGGGGCTCAAACACACAACCCCGACTGAACCAGCCAGGCACCCCAGTAACGGCATAACCTTACAAGCTCAAAAGCATTGTTTGAAACACCTATGGGCACTAGAGTGACCTGCACTTAGGGCTGGGCCCAAGTCCTCAGGTCCCGTCCTTTCTTTCCCAGGTCAGCTCCTACTCAGCCTTCCATTGTCGGCTTGAGTCACTTCAAGGAAGTCTTTCCAACACCCCACCCGAACCTAGGTCAGATCCTCCTACCCTGAGCTCTCAAAGCCCACCACCCCTTCCTGGATTCATCACAGTTTGATGGTAAATCTTCTTGATGTGACTTTTTGATTTGTATCTCCTTCCCTCTAGACTAACTAACTTCCCTCTAACAGATCGAGGCTAGTCACCACTAAGCCCTCCCTAGCCCGTGACAGAAACTCAACAACATACTCTTGTGAGACGATGAAGATGTGATGTGAAGAAGTGGCTAATCCAAAGAGCACAGACACTGGGCAGAGCCAGAACTACCTTTCAGGGTTATACCACGGCATTCACTCTCCTTCACTTTCAGTCAGTTTGAAGGTCTGGGGCTCTGAGGGGTCAATTCAGCCACAGGGTCATCATGTACTACAGATTATTTTCCATGGGCCATTACTAGCCAGCCTTACATGGCTGTGTTCAAAGTAAACCAGGATCTCCCCTCTAGCCAGATACAACCCCAAGGGCGCTTGGATTTGCTGCAGAATGCTCTTTGGTGATGAAAAATGCACCTCTTCTCAGAGCACACAGCTTGGTGGGCAGCACTGGGACTGAATTTTGACTGTAGTCTGGCATCTCAGGTAGAGTGCTTGGTGTTCATCGTAGCTCTGCTGGTTCAGCCTCCCGGGGAGCCAGCCTTGCCATGATCTAGAAGCAGAGAGTTCCAGACAGAATGGCAGTGCAAAGTCCCTGAAGCAGAACTGAGCTCAGGCATTGAGAAAAAGGAGGCCAGAGTAGCTGGAACTCAATGAAGGCTGGAGGGGCTATAGGAGGGGGTTGTTCAGAGAGGGAGAAAGGAGTCAGAGAGGGCAGTAGGGCCCAGGAGGAAGAGAATGGCTTTAAGTGAGGAGCTTCTATTTTAAGTGTTTGTTGACTTGAATGGAAGTGGTAAGATTGGATAAAACCAAGTTTTTCATTCTTATTGTCATTTTCTATTGAGAGTAAGTAGAGAATAGGCCCCGAGGGAATGTACCAAGGTCATCCCCTCACTACATACAAGAGTTTGGGGACCAAACCCTGTCCCAGAACATGCAAGACCTGAGCCAAATTATATTGTGAACCTTCCTTCTTCACCTTCTCCTCCGGATAAAATCAGGCCACCGCAAGCATCAAGGATGGCCTCAAAGGGGCAAGCATTTATTGTTACATGTATCTATCTCCTCACCTTTCTTTGGGGATTGTTCCTTTCCCTACTTCAAGCATTTGATTTGAACAGAGGCTCCCACAAACCCTGCTCTCAGCCATAGTCCTGAGATAGAAACTTGGCCCAAGCTAAGCCAGTCAGAATTTTTCTCTGGGATTTTTAAAATATGGCCAGGGGTATGGGGGCTGTTGCTAAAGAAACCCTTTCTAGTGCCTTCACTTAGTTGTTTTTCTTCAGGGAGTGAGCACTTATACAACTGTGCTTGGGTATTAGGGATACGTTGGTAATAAAAGCAAAGGACACAGTCCCTGGCTCCCTAGAACTTGTTACCTGGTGGAAGGGACAGAGGAGAATCCATCCTGCTAGACTGTAAACTTACAGTGGGGACAGTTACTACAAAGGAGAGGCTGGTGATGCTTTGAGAACCACCAGGGGAATTGGCCTGGTGAAGCAGGTCAAGGGTAAATCCCTGGAGGAAGGAACGTTAAGGCATTGGGAATGGCAAGCTAGAAGTCTAAGTGGCAGGAGAGAGCATGGCAAGTATACAGAGAGGGGACAGTGGGGAGAGGGAGGTGGGAGAAGGGTGAAATAGGGTCTGGTGCCCAACAAGTATGGAGACATAAGAAGGAATGCATTCTATCTGCTAGGAATGGTGTTTGGTTCTAGTTAGAGAGACCTGAAATAGGAGGGGCTTCAATAAGAGAAATGTATCATTTCTCCCCAGAAAGTTGTTAGACAGTAGGCATCTTTATCCCAGGCGGCTTTCACCATTTTCTCTGTCATTTGTAGTGTTAGTTTCCATCTTCACGTTTCCCTCATACTCTCAAGATGACCACTGTAGCGCCAGCAATCCTATCCTCATTCCAGGCAGCAGGAGGAAGAAGGCTTAAGGGCAAAACTTCCAGCAGAGCCAGCCTTTGTAAAGGACTTTCCCAAGAAGCTCAACTTCATGATTTCTGCATACATCTCATTGTCCATCCTACACTGCAGGGGAAGCTGGAAAATATAGTCTTTTCAGCTGGGTACACTGCCACTTTCAACAACATGGAAATTCTGTTACCAAGAAAGAAGGGGAAAGTTTCAGATGTCTTTGGGTTACCCAAGGGTAGACGCCAGGTGGGCATTTGAGTACACTGGAGAGCTTGGAGAAAGGTGTGTGATGAAAAATAAAGTAACGCATTCTCTAAGTAGAGATGGTGGTCGAAGCTGTGGGCATGAGATCTCTGAGTAAGGGAATAAGAGCACCGTGGATACAACCTTGAACTCCACCATTGGCTGAGCCTGGCAGGGAGAAAGAGAAAGAGAAGGTTGGAAGCTCCGAAGTGTGAGGCTGTGGTACCACCATCATGGGGAAGACCCCCTCTCCCTCATGGGGAGAACTCTCCCCTGCGGAGAGAAAGAAGAAAGCCTCTTTTGCAAAGACATAGCTGGAGAAGGAGGATTGTAGGATGGGGAAGAGGGGTAAGGGAGACATGGATTCCCTGGTTCCCTCATAATTGATGCCCTGCCCTTCCTGCGACTGAGCTGTTGAATGAACTTCCTGTTATCTGACCCTTCTAATAAATCCCCTCTTTTGTCTAAGTCACTGGGAGTCTGTTCCTTTATAGTTCACTACTATAGGCAAGTTGGGCCTGAGGAGTATGGAAAATAACACCATCTGCTCTGTCATATGAAAAGAGAAAGCAGCTGCTGACTGTAGATGAGCCTCAGACCTTTTCAGCACCTTTGCTGGGCCCACTTTGGGAGGAGTCTGAAATGTGAATGCTCAAGGTCAGACCTTATATCTTCCTAATATATGGCTTATTAAAGTCTCCATTTGTTTGAATGAATAATTGTTTATGGGAGGAGAATCACCATGGCATGATCATTGTTCTAGTGTTCTTGAAATCATCGGCTGGGTCAGGGTTGGGCTCCTATAGTCATCCACTTCCCCTCTCCTCCACTCAATTACTCGTTCAATGACCCCAAGGCAGAAGCACCACAGCATACTTCTTCCAGCTACAGTGACAAGTAGACCCAATGGCAACAGAAAAACAAACAAGGGTAAAGGTTACTAATGGTTGTGTTTCTGATTACAATATAAATCTAAAGGGCAAGGACAGTCTATGTCCCTATGGGGGAAAAAGGTGTTAATCATATAAATGACATTCCTGATTTTTTTTTTAAAGATCTTATTTTTTGGAGAGAGAGAAAGAAAGAGAGAGAAGTAGAGAGAAAGGGACAAGCAGATTCTGCGCTGAGCCCAGCACTTGGGCTCGATCCCACAACCTTGAGATTATGACTTGAGCCAAAATCAAGAGCTGGATGCTTAACTGATTGAGCCACACAGGTGCCGCAAGATGGGCATTTTAACTCAAGCCAGTCTTAGCAACTAGAATATTACCTATCTCTGTCTACTCTCTTGAGAAAGAAATAGGCAACTGGGATGAAACTGGAAAAGTAGGCATTTGATTCAGGAAGTGTGGTATAGAGTCCTTTCCAAACTGAAATCTTTTTATTCTAGGAAGAATTAGTCATAAACAAATGCTGGGTTTCTCATTGGCTCAAGATTTAATCTAACTAGTAAGTAATTGTCCATGAGATACTATCTGGTCTTAAGAAGTCTTACCACAATACACCATGTTTGGGCAAACTGTTCATACACTTCACCACTTTGAAGTATTTGCTTGGAAAGTTTATGGCATTAGACCCTTTTGGCTCCCCCCTTAGAGGGATATGAAGCTGTTGTTTGTTCTAGTTTAGTCATGATTTAGACAAAACTCAGCTACCTCTGAATAAGCTAACTCACTTGAGTCAATTTGAGAAATTTTCACTTATGTCATTAGTATTTGGGGGTGGGGTGGGGAGGGACGTTCTAATGTGCAGCTTTCAAAAGCTTAAGTCATTCCCGAATTTAAAAAAATTAAGAGTTTAGTGATCCATACCAACCCCTGTATGCCAAAAAGATGCCTCTGATATTATGACTAGGCAGTCCCTTATATAGTTGTTTCCCTAGGGGGCACAGACTAGGATCCTACGCCAAAATGTTTCCCTTTGTCCCACCCTACCAGATAGGGTACTCAAAACTTGTTGTCTACCCTCCTACCCCTCCCCACCCCCATTTAAATGAAAACTCTCCCCAGAAGACCAGTACCTTTACCTTAATCTGATTTGCAGAGAGTAGAACATGAGGGAGGGCAGGCTTTCTTCGGTTAAGATTTCCACACAGACTTCCCACTAAATATCACTGCCTCAACCTACAGGTTTGGGACCTCCAAACCATTGCTGTGAAGGAGTTTGGAAAATTATCTCAAAGGCAGGATGAGAGGCAGTAATGTGTCAGTTAAGGACACACATACTGGGTTGCATTCAGATCTGCTACATACTGGCTGATGACCTGGGCAAGTTACTTTGAACTTCCAGGGTTTCAGTTCCCACATCTGTAAAATGGGGATAACAATGGTACCCACTTTATGTTCCTCAAGTATTAGCTATGACGATGATGAAGGTCTCTCTCTGTTCTCCTCTTCTGATCCAATAAGAATAAACTTCTTTCAGTTCCCTAAACCTCTCTCCTTTCTGTCTCTAGGTCTCTTTCTCTCTTGATATGAGTCTTCTAGAATGCTTTCTCTTTTATTGGGACAACCCCTCCCCTAACTTGACCCCTCCAGCTCCACCTAATGCCATCAGGTTTTACCTTAGATATTACTTTCTCCTGGAAATGTTCCCTGACCAGCCACCCCCAAGACTGGGGGGGAGTGTCTCTGTGAATATTCCTACCACATTGAACATTTATCTTGTCCAGTACCCATCATACTGATGGGTAAGTGCCAGATTAGACTATACTTCCTAAGGTCAGATACTATCTATCCTGTCCAAGGACTAAGCAGAGTTTTGATAAGTATTTGTTGAATGAAGGAATGAACCAATACAGATGAAGGTTAGACAGAAGCTTACTAATACCAACTTACAGAAATTCCTATAGACATTTCAGTGGAGAGGGCAGGAAAATGGAATTACAGAGAAGGGATCTTTGCCATCAAATACAGATTTCATGCCCAGATGTTATTTACTTGCCTTTTGAAAACTGACAGGCATTTGATGCTAACAGCTCAAAAATTGTTTATCGTTTCATTTAACTCATCTCCGTGTATGTAGTAGTAATATACGGTCAGGATAACAATATCAAGAAGTTTCTCTTAGGTATTTCTTTTTTTATTTTAGCAGAGGACAAACAGGAAGAAAAAACAGGAATTGAATCCCCTAGCTTGTAGTCATGTGTTTCTGTTGATCAGAGCTTTGGTTACAGTGAAGATTCGAATGACATTTAGATATGAAGCTAGTGACTTCAGATCTCAGTCTCTGGTGAAGTAGGGTATTTCCATTTGGTAATCACTGCTCTAAAAATGGCAGTAGTGTGTCGTCATTATGCTGAACAGAACTCCAGCCCAAAGGAATTTCCCTGGGAGCCCTACTTCAGCCATCTCTCCGGCCCCTGGGAGGGTTTGTCTTATTTTGGTCCAGTTCTCAGTGTGAGGTCATGACCATCACTATTTGTGTTTCAGGATCCTGTACCCAGCACCAAGAAACTATAGGGTAAGAGATGGACATGGTGCCCATCCAGGAAGGAAAGGGGACCCAAAGAAACACAGAGCCAGGGAAGGTAATGAGGATTTGCCCAGAGAATAGGTGACTAGAGGGGTCAAACTGAGACACTCTTCCTTTTAGCAAGTTGACAGTGAAACAAAGGAAGCAGATGAGACAGGATTGTGTTGGGAGCAGGGCTATGGGAGATGGAGTGATGTGCAGTGGGAGACAGGAGAAATCCGGGATCAAGACTGGGAAGGAAACTTTGGGTTGAAAGAACTTTTCTTCTTCCAAGACCTAGGGATCAAGACAGAGACAGGACGCCTGGGTGGCTCAGTCGGTTAAGCCGCTGCCTTCGGCTCAGGTCATGGCCCCAGGGTCCTGGGATCAAGTCTCACATCAAGCTTCTTGCTCATTAGGGAACCTGCTTCTCTCTCTGCCTCTGCCTGCTTGTGCATGCTCTCTTTCTCTCTCTCGGAGACAATAAATAAAATCTTTAAAAAAGAAAAAGGGCTCCTGGGTGGCTTGGTGGGTTAAGTCGGTGGGCTCAGGTCATGATCTCAGGTTCCTGGGATTGAGCCCCACATCGGGCTCTCTGCTCAGCGGGGAGCCTACTTCCTCCTCTTTCTGTCTGCCTCCCTGCCTACTTGTGATCTGTCAAATAAATAAAATATCCCCCCCCCCCCACAAAAAAGAGACAGATTTGCAAAAGAGAAAAGTATAGGGAGTTCATACTGGAGAAGGACAGGCCTGGGACCAAATGTTCATACTTGACTTGGAAGAGTGAGAGGCCTCTACTCTGGTTTCATCATCTGCAAAGCGGGGTTAGTGACATTCCCCTTGCAGACGGAACACCTATTCTTTGCCAGCCTGGTGCTTGCCGCTGTGGAATAAATGGTAGCAGCTGTGATTATTGTGTTACTCATCTCAGGAAAGCAAGAGGCATGGCCATCTGCAGAAGGGAAATAGGGAGAGAATGGTTTGGGGCCTTGGAAGGGAGCCGTCATAGGAATAAGGTAGAGACACAATCAGAAGGTGACCTGAAGGAAGGCCAAGAGGCAGTGGAGGACCAGCTGAGGTCAGAGGGCAGGAATTTGGAGCAGTCCATTGGGAATTCTGGGATTTGAACTAGTAGGGTTCAGCAGCCTGGAGGGGGTATGGACATTTCCATTAACTTGCATTAACATTCACGGTGTTGAAGTAAATGGCTGATCCTTTTAGACTGCAAAGCCCCACTCCAGTGCCTGGGATTCTCCCATAACCCCGAGGCCATTTGCAGCCCAGTCCCTTGGTCAGAGGAGGGCCTCTCTCTCCCATATCGCTGCCAGAACCAGGTTTTCACCAGTGCGTTCATTAAAGCCACCATCCTCACAGCCTTTGCATATGTGTATGTGCGGGGCAGAGGGTGGGTAGGAGTGAAAGTCACTAAAGAAGAGCCACACAGTAGCTGATGGGGAAGACGAAACTGCAAAACCTTTCTGAGAAATTACCTTATACATTTGCTCGTTGTTCATTTTGACAACCTGAGTTTGTCAGTGACCTGCAGGAAAAGAACACCCTGGAACAGGATTTCTCGACATTGGAACTACTGAGCTCTGGGGCCAGATCACTCTCTGTGGTCCTGCAGGGTGTTTAGCAACATCACTGGCCCCCACCCGCTAGATCCCAGTAGCATCTCCACAGCCCAACCCATCTAGAGACAACAAAACATGTCTCTGGATACTGCCAAATGGTGCCTGGGGGGAATCACCTTCCACTAAGAATCACCACCCTAGGACAGGAAACCCTTGAAGGAAGCCATCCTAGTCTCTACAGTGCATCACTTTGAACCCCGCTGTGGTGGTCTCTCCTCTCCCAGCCATTCTCCAAGGCCCTCCTTCCCCACAAGCACATCCCCTCCTTGTTGCACCGCCTGTCTGGGGAGGCAGAACGAGAGGATTACAAACGTTCTGGAAAGCCAAGAGCTACAGAGAGAGGCAGGCTTCCTCAGGAGCAGACCTGGAGGGACTGACTCTTATACAATTTGAGAAGTCCATTATGAACATGAACGCACCACTGCAGACACAAAATTGCCAGGGGCCATCTTGGGGCTTTGGAAGAGTCTGGTATTTCAGGGTGGAGCTGTGAATCTCAGGCTTTGCTAGTTTCACCATGAACCCGCTTCTGCGCATCATGCAAATCCGAGTCCTTCCTCAGGTTTCTTCTCTGGCCTGAACTTTTTCCAGAGTACTAGGTCAGGTGACCCCCACATGTGACATCCAGTGTGTTTTTTCTGTTGTCAACAGATACGTAAGACATTATCCCTTTTGCTTTTTCCCCCAAGTTATTTAAGATGAAACCGTACTGCTTTCTACAAAAGAGGTACAAATTTGACCAGAGCTTGTGTAAAAGAAACCATCTAGATCTTAATTTCCTAGGCTGCATGGAAAATGAAATTGTTCTACTTATTAAAATAGCCTTTCTTCAAATTCTTATGACTTACTAAAAATGACCATTAACATTTTCAGTTGGTTCCATTTTGGTTTTGGTCAGAGTTTCTTCTGAATTGAGTTTCACTGACACTTTGGTGACATCTATCCTTCACTTCCTTTTTTTTTTTTTCTGATGCCTTCTGGGACAGGGGCAAAGGGATGTGCTCCCCTTGTTGGCACAACAGCTTCTCTCTCTTGCTAGGATTGACTGAGACCTAATGCTCCAACTGTGGCAATAAATCACATTTTTCTTTCCAAAGCTCGTATTTACTCTCCTTAATGTTATGTGTAAGAACCTCTTGTGAGGACAGCATAAACCAGGCTTCCTTGGACTCCATCAGTAGATAAAGCCCTCTCCTCACTTGAGATCCAACAGGAATGACATGTAAGTATATATAAACTACAACAACAGCACTAATAGTAGTACAGTTGACCTCTGAATAATGTTGAGGGTAGGGGCACAATTGAAAATCTGCAGGTAACTTGACTCCCTAAAACCGTAACTACTGATAACCTACTATTGACCAGAAGCCTCACCAATAATAGAAACACTTAACACATATTTTGTATGTTATATGCATTATATACTGTATTTACTGTAGGTGTCAAAAAAGCACACGTAAGGAGACCGGCACTGTTCCAGACTGTGTCTCCCAAGGGTCAACTGTAATCTGAGTATGTTCTATGTTCCTAAACTCTTCAAGCACTTCACAAACATTAACTCACAAAATACTGGGAAATAGTTGGTATCTGTGACGAGGACAGAAAACAAATACTGTTATCTGAGGTCGTGTTAATTACAGCTGGTGGAGAGCTGCCAGGAAAGCCTCATGGAGAAAGAGGGTTTTGAACTGAGCTCTTGACATCACTAGGCTTTATAAAGGCTGAGAGGCTTCCAGGCATCAGAAACACACACTTTTATCAACCCCTTATCTTCTCACACAGTATTTAAGGCCACTTATAATAAAAAATGCAGCCATAACAGAATTGTTACTCCAAGACTTAAAATGCAAAGGTCGCTTACAGGAGAAGGGAGAGCTGTAGGAGAGAACTCAGACTAGTTCTCTGAACTGACAATCAAAGCATCCTGCCATCTTACATAGGACTTTCCTGACTTCAACTCCTGTGGAAAACAAAAACAAACAAAAAAACCAGACACTGCGATTGCTCTAAAGAAAATTGGCAGGACGAATCTTTACCCGAGGGGGTGGGGAGTGGCAGCATAAATTGTCTTCCACAAATACAGAACGATAGCTCATACCTGTGTTTCTCACACTTAAGTTACTATCTTGTGACGGCCTTTCTGTGGGGAGCTAAGAAGCCGCGATCCAAGAAGGCACATTTCTGGTGTTCTACCCCTGACCAGACCAAGGGGGAAAGCTTCGAGCTGGGCTTTTCAAACTCCAGTGTGATCCCAGGAACCTGGGATTCTAATCCCGCTGGCCTGGGTTGGGGCCTGAGGCTGGGCATTTCTCACAATCTCGCGAGGCACCAGTTTGCAGCGGCAGTGGTCAGACGTGAGGACGCCATCACAACAACACACGGATGGCCGCACACGGTCTCCTGAGTTTCTGACACAGAAGTTCTGGGGTGGGGCCCAAGAGTCTGCATTTCTTTAAAAAAAAAACCAAAAAACACCTACTTTATGGAGGTATGACTGACATACAAAAAGCTATAGATATTTAACATATACAACGTGATGCGTTTGGAGAGAAACATACGTTCATGGACCTGTATCACCACACTGTGTGCCATAAACCTCTCCATCACCTCCACAAGTCTCCTCTTGCCCTCTCTCGTTATTACACCTTGTGGCGGCAGGAGTTTGCATTTCTAGTATGTTCCCAGGTGATACTCATGCTGCTGACACATACCCCCCCAGCCACCACATTTTAAGGACCACTGGCGTAGAACACGCCTCATGAGTGTGTTGAGTGGTCCCTCCTGGCTTCGCAGGACAGTTGGGGGGGAGGGGTAGGCATTTCAAGATAAAACCACAAGATGGGCCTTCCAAGTAGGTATTTCGTGAGCTGGAAATGAAAAGGGGACCTCAGGGTTCAGGTAACGAAGAGAAGGATCGCTGGCATTTGTCGACATTTTCTCTGTGCACCAAATAAAATGTTTACCTCACATTATCTCACTCAGCATCCGGCCTGGGCAGCAGAGCTGGGGTTGGAGGGGGAGCAGAGCAGCCCGCGGCCGGGTGGTGCGTGCCAGGAGGGAGCGCCGCGCCTTTGGTGCGTTGCTGTGGTCTGCGGAGATACCTGCGAGGCAGGGCCGCCTCGGCCCTCAGGAAACACCTTTAGGTCGGGACAACAGACGCTGGAGGCCTGAGTTCTGCTTCACAGGGCCTGCAGGAAATAAGCCAAAGAATTGGGGGGCAGGTGTTAACAATCATCTGTCTCAACCACAAAAGTACCTGAATATAGAACAGAGTTCATCAACCGGGCGCACATGAGAAGCACCTGGATGCCCAGGACCCATCTGGGGAGACATGATTTGAAAAAGCTTCCCAGCCAGGGCTGAGAACTACTGGTCTAGGTTTGACTGGGGGCCCGATGAGTGGGCAGAGCTGGGGAGCAAAAACCAGACTTACTTACCAAACAAATCACCTATGCCCAGAGTGGATCACTTCAGGGCTTGCCAAATTAGGCACCGTGGTTTCTCACGCTCTTCTTTAGATCAGAGTCACCTGAAGGGTGTGTGAAAGCAGATTGTTGGGCCTGTGCCCAGCGTTCTTAACTCAGCAAGTCTGGAGTGGGCACGAGAACGCCGTATCTGACAGGTGATACTGATTCTACAGGGTCCAGAAGTTTAGCTGCTTTGCTATTAAGACCTTAACTCCTACATAGAGAGGGATGCCTGTTTTTCAGATTTTTCTATTGTTTTCCTCAGCTTTTTTTTTACTGAAGAAAAAAAAATGCAGATAGACAAAAATGAAAACATTGAAATCAACCATATCCAATGATAAACCACAAGAAGCAACAACTTTTTTCCTTCACTATAAATTTAAATACAGATTTTCTGAGAAATAATAATGATCATATGAAGAACATTATTGCATTTAAAAGATATTTATATATTCAATTCCCCTTATATCAAAATCTATACAGTAAAATTTGCTTTGGGGTGCCTGACTGGCTCAGGTGGTGGGGCATGTGACTCGATCTTGGGGTTGTGAGTTTGAGCCCCACGTTGGGTGTAGAGATTATTTAAAAATAAAATCTTTAGGAGTACCTGGGTGGCTCAGGCGTTAAGTGTCTACCTTCCACCCAGGTCATGATCCCAGGGTCCTGGGATCAAGTCCCACATCAGGCTCCCTGCTCCTCGGGGAGCCTGTTTCTCTCCCACTTCCCCTGCTTGTGTTCTCTCTCTCTCTCTCTCTCTCTCTCTCTGTGTCAAAAAATAAATAAAATCTTTCAAAAAAATAAATAAAATCTTTAATAAAATAAACTAAAATTTTAACTTTAGAGCTATAACAGTTTATTTCTCTTGATAATACATTGAATATTTTATAATTAAAAATAGTCTTAGAAAAGCTATCTCCAGCTATTTAAATAAATGTAAAGAGGCCACAGCCCTGTTAAAATGCTTTTTAGGGGTGAATTGTAGAGGTATTATTTTGGGAAAGCCTCAAAAAAATGCTTAAAGTGTGGGATCTCTATCAATGTCAGAGTTTGGCCCATAAATGTTTCCTTTTATAAACTCAGAGTAATGATCAAGAGACAATAAAGGTTTTCATTGTTTATAACCCTTTTCTCTATTGAGTAAAGTGGAGAACAGCAAAGATTAAGAGTGGAGTGCACTTAGAATCTGCTTGTCCAGGACGCCCGGGTGGCTCAGTCAGTTAAGCAGCTGCCTTCGGCTCAGGTCATGATCCCAGGGTCCTGGAATCGAGTCCCACATCAGGCTCCTTGCTCAGCGGGGAGCCTGCTTCTCCCTCTGCCTGCCACTCCCCCTGCTTGTACTCTTGCATCCTCTCTCTCTCTCTCTCTCTGGCAAAAAAAAAAAAAAAAAATCTTTAAAAAAAAAGGATTTGCTTGTCTGTCACATGTGGGGCAAGAGTTAGAAAAGCAGTCCAGACCTCCTGGCATGTGATGGTACAGCCTTTGGATATGACTGTATCTCTTGCGGACGAAAAGTTTATATATGAAAAGGAAGTTAGAAAAGATTTAAAACAGGTCACTACAGTAAAACACAAAAGTATAAATGAAAAGCCCAAATCTCCACAGAAGGCCAGACAAATAGAAATAACTAAAACCTGCAGCAACTGTTCTGAACAGTGAGCCTGAAATAAATTCAGGAGTCCGGCAGTCCCTGAAGGTAGTCAGGCACTGCCCCAGGTGAGGAGCCTCATCCCCACCCTCAGAGGTGTGTCCCCAGGGCCAGTCTCGCTGTTGGCCATCTGCATACAGGACGCTCTAGCTTTCTCTCCTCCCCACCACTCTGAGGCACACCCAGTCAGCGCCCGGACACATAGCTCGAAGTCTTCCCTCCTGGAGGCGAGGGCACCAACAATGGGGAAGAGCACTTTGCTCAGCCCTGGATATACCCCTAGATGTGCCCATGCCAGGGCTTCATTCCTAGGGATTTTTTTTTTTTTTTAAGAAAGAGAAAGACTGTGAGTGTGTCTGAGTGTGTGCATGTGAGCCGGGGGAAGAGGGGCAGAGGGAGAGGAAGAGAGAGAATCTTAAGCAGGCTCCACATCCAGCACAGAGCTTCCAGGAAGGGCTCGATCTCACAACCCTGAGATCATGACCAGAGCCGAAATCAGGAGTCCGACGCCCAACTGACTGAGTCACCCAGGTGCCTCTCACCCCCAGGGATTTTTAATTGATCTGAGACAGGAACCAGGTGTTGTGGTTTTTTTGGGTTTTTTTTTTAAGATTTTATTTATTTATTTGTCAGAGAGAGTGAGCACAGGCAGACAGAGCGGCAGGCAGAGGCAGAGGGAGAAGCAGGCTCCCCACTGAGCAAGGAGCCCGATGTGGGACTCGATCCCAGGACGCTGGGATCATGACCTGAGCCGAAGGCAGCCGCTTAACCAACTGAGCCACCCAGGTGTCCCCAGGCGTTTTTTTTTAATTGAAGTAAAATACAAAGACAAAAAAGTACACAAATCATAAATGTGCAACTCAGTGAATTATCCAATATTTGTTTTTCATTTTTATAACCATCATTGAGGTACACACAGACACACACACACACACACACTCGGATACTAGAGAAGACATTTTGTCTTCTCTAAAGATCCTGGCTTCTAACCATAGAGATTCATGATTTTTCTGATTTTCACTATTTTATGATTATCTCATTTTTTTTTAAAAGATTTTATTTATTTGACACAGAGAGAGAGATCACAAGCAGGCAGAGAGGCAGGTGGGGGGGGGGGAAGCAGCCTCCCTGCTGAGCAGAAAGCCTGATGCGGGGCTTGATCCCAGGATACTGGGAGACCATGACCTGAGTTGAAGGCAGAGGCTTAACCCACTGAGCCGCCCACTGAGCCGCCCAGGTGCCCCTGATTATCTCATGTTTTGAGGGAAATCTTCTATGTCAGTTTCCTCTCACTGAATGCTGTATCTATGAGATTCATCGGTGTGCTTGGAGCCATAGTGTGCAAACTTCTCATACTGTTCAGTATACCGTTGTATAGACATACCACAACTTGTTAACCTGTTCTGCTACTGACGGGCGTTTGAGTTGTCTATGGCTTGAGCAATCACCAATCATACTGCTGCAAACATTTCTGTAAGGTCCCTCCGTGCGCGCATGCCTAAATGTGCCTACAGTTCTCTTGGGTATAGACCTAGGATTAGATTCACTGGATCACAGGGAGATGTTGGTTCAACTTCAATAGCGACAACCAAACTGCTTTCCAAGGTGGTTGTACAAATTTTTTGCTCCCATTAGCATGTTTGTGAGTTTTAGTTGCTCCACATCCTCTCAGGAGAGCAGTATTTGTAAAAACTCCCTGGGGCTCTGCCCTGCTTCTGCTGGAGAACCACTGGTGCCACCATATGTCAAATACTTTGGAAATGGCATCAAGTCTCACATATTGTTGGAGTTGCAGAGGAGCGGGGGATTTAGGGCGATGTTTTCACAACCACCCAAGAAGCAGACAGGACAGATTTTTTTATTCCTATTTTGCTAATGAGGACACTAAGTCTCAAAGCTCATTGACTTGCCAGAAGGAATATAGCCGTATAGGGACAATTGGACTAAAACCCAGGACTCTTGATTTCTATCCCTCTGTATGTCCCAATACACAACATGACATTATTCATTAGATGTCCAACATATCAAGGTTTGGGTCAACTTCTCTGTTGTCTCCTGTTCCAGACTTTAAGAAAGAAAAGAAGGTAGAAGTCTCTAGGCATGACTGTGTAAGCACACATACTCTTCCTTCAGGCAGGGATGTGAAACCGTAAATAAACGTGTGCCTTTGGTGCCTGGGACCGGTAGAGGGGTCGGTCCCCTCAGGAGCAATATGGCCTGAGCTTCCCTCTGACCCAGCTCTTCTCTAGCCTTGCTGGGTGATGTTGGACAAGGGACTCAACTGCTGAGTCTCAATTTCCCCATTGGAAAAATGAAAATATATGTATATCTCATGTTTTAAGGAATGAATACCATATATAAAAATCTAGTACATATAAGCATTCAATACAATGTAGATATTTCTTAATGTTACCATTTCTTAATGTTACCAGACTGAGCCTATTAACCCTCCATCTTCACTTTTTCCCTCCTTCCTGGATCTTTCGTACCAATGTACAAATGCAGTTATTTCTATTTTTAAAAATCTCTCTCAACCTTACTTCTTCCTCTAGCTTGAGCCCCATTTTTCTCTTCCCAACTAATGGTCTTCAAAGCATTGTACTCACTAACTGCAATTCTTCCTCTTCATGTGTTCTTGAACCTTTCCAACAAGACTTTCACCCCCACCACTCCACTGACACTACTCTTTTCAAAGTTGCCAATGACTTTGACTTTGGAGGATTCCCAGTCTTCATTTTACTCTGTGTCAGCAGCCACGGTGGCACAGCCACTTCCTCCCTCCTCCTGGACACAGCCTCACCTGGCTTCCAGAACTTCCCAGCACCATACTCATCCCCTTCTCCTCCTCATTGGCTGGTCCTTCTGTCTTTTCCACCTGTTTTTTCCCTTTTGCTCACTCATAAACACTAGACTGTGCCAGGGCTCATGCCTTGGACTTCTCTTTTCCACCTACTGTCATTTCCTCAAAAATCTCATCATCTCCTAGCTTTATGTACTATTATTCATTGATGACTCCCTCAAATTTATTTCCAGGCCCAACCATTCTCCTGAGTTCCGAACTCATAAATCCGGCTGCCTACTTGGGCTCTCCATTTGGATGTTGAAAGGGATCTAGAATGTAAATCCCCACCACTGAATTTCTGATCTTTCCCAGCACCCCCTTAGTCTTTCCTCTTGGTTCACGGCAACTCCTTTTTTCTAGTCGCTCAAGTAAAATACCTCGATGCTCTGTTTAACTCCTTTCTTTTCCTCACTCCCCACAACCAATCCATTAGCAAATCTTTGATTCTATTTTCTCCAGAATCTCACCACTCCTCCATTTCTGTTACTACTTTGGTCTAAGGTACTTTCTTATTACTTTCTTGGATTATTGCAGAGGCTTCCTAACTGGCTTTCACAGGTTACTCTCAGACAGCCGCCCTGAGGGATCCTATTAAAATGCAAATCAGATCCTGTCACTCCTTGGTTTAAACTATACAGTCTCTTCCCACCTTGTTCAGCATAAATTAGCACACTAACCCCCCTGCACACACTTTTCTGACCTCACCTTCCACTCTTTCTCATGCTCATCCTGTTCCTGACTTGGTCACAGCTGGCCTGTTTGTTGATCCTTAAACTCGACAGGCTCGCTCCTGACTCTGGGCTTTGTCATTTGAATCTTTCCAACAAGGTTCTGCCAGGGCCAAGAATGCTTCTAACCCAGATATTTTCTCCTCACCACCTCCTTTCTTTAAATGTCACCTTCTCAGGAAGGCCTTCCCTAAACTCCTTACCTTACACTGTACCCTTCTTTATTTTCTCCCGAGCACTTCTCACCACCACACACAAGACACACGCATTGCTGTTGTTGTTGCTGTTATTTATTCCGTTTCCCAACCGTGTTCCCTACGGGAACGTATGGGGCACCAAGGCAGGGCTTTTGCCATTTTGGTTCACTCCGATTTCTCCAGCGGCTGCAGTGGTGCTTGCTTATAATACAAGCTCAGCAAATATTGGTTTAATGAATGAATCAGTCCCTACTCTCAAATGAAAAAGCAAGCAAACATCCTCGGTGGAAGAGATCCTGGGGAAATCCTCAAGAGTTCTCTGGCCTCTTAGACATACAACTTATTCGAAGGGGGAAATTGTTTTGGTTTTCCCCTTTATTTCTGAAAGTTCTGTTTAACAAAAACGACTCATGCCTGCCCCCAGGAACACCTTGCCAATCTTTAATATACCTTAAAATGCACAGAAAAGGACGGAGAGTAGGAGCCTAGGGAAGGGGCGAGGAAAGGGGGAGGAGAGCAGAGGAGGACGAATGAAGGGACCAGAACTGCCGGGAACACCCGAGCCACAGAAATTGGACTTGCCCTGGGTCTTTCTGCCTCAACTAGGTCCTCAAGCAGCCTTCTTGTCTGCAGCTCTGCTCCCTGGTCCCCCTCACCCCCCCTGTTCATCACCCCTCCCAACAAAGAATCCTTCTGGCTGGTTGCTCCACTAATGGATGCAGCCTTCCCATTAAAATTTGCTTCATATAATAGTGTGTATTCAGAAAGAACAAAAAACCACTTACAGCCAGTGTAAACACCATTTCTCTAAGGGGGAGAGAGGGTGGAAGGGATGTGGACTGCCCCAGCACTTGATAAAGAGGGGGCGCTCGGCCTTCCTGACTCACACACCTCCATGACGAAGGAATGGCCAGGGGTTCCCGGGGGGGTGCAGCTGGTTAGCTGTCCCACTCTTGGTTTTGGTTCAGGTGGTGATCAGGTTGTGAGATTGAGTCCCGTGTCAGGCTCTGTGCCTAGCAGGGAGTCTGCTTGGGTTTTTCTCTCCCTCTGCACCTACCCCCCTCAAAACATACACCCCCTTCAATCAATCAATCAATCAATCAACCAATCTTAAAAAAAAAAAAAAAAAAGGCCAACCCCAGTTCTCCAGCAGGACCAGCTAGCAAAGGCAGAGGAGCCAGCCTCTCCCACATGGCATGATGTGAGAGGCACCAAAGCCCGTTGCTCTGGTCACCTGTCAGAGGGTCTGCCCTGCTCTGATTAGGACTACTCTTCTTTTTTGCCGGGTGTCCAGGAGCTGCCTATCAAAGCCCCAGATGCCCCGCAGAAGGCAGAGAGTCCCATGCAAGACAGTCACACACTTACTAGTGCAAGGGTGCAAATGGAGGCTTCTAAAATAGATGTTTAAATATTTAATAAGAGTTGTAAATTAAGCCAACACACTGACAAAATACTTTCCATTCCTCCCACCCTGACAACTGCCTGGAAGGCTGGGTTCAAACCTAGAATTCTCAGATTCTTTGGACTTTTCTGGCAGAACTGGTGGTACATGAGGGCCAGCCTGGCTCCCAGCCCATGCTCAGCTTCCCTTCAGCTCCCTGCCTGGCTTCAGCCCACACTGCTTGGGCCTCCTGCACATGCATGGGCACACCCCAGTCTGCACCTCCAAGTCCTGTTCACCTCCCCAAACAGCTACCCCATGGCCACCTTTGGCTTTGGGGTACAGTACACAGACTTGGGGCACAGTCTTCCTTTAAGAGGACCCATATCTGGAAGAGGCCTGTAGGAGACCTGGGGCTCTTTGGGGCCTCGAGGGCCAGGATGTGCTCTAGAAGAAGAGCAGGGGCTCTGGGATAGGGAAAGGGCATGTCCTTTAAAGCACAGGGCTCAGCATGGGGCCCCTCAAGCCTGGATGGAAGGGCTATGTTTCCCAGTTCTGGGGAGGAAAGGAGAGGACAGAGAAGTAAGAGGGAGGGAGAAGGGAGGACTATGTGCCCAGCATGAGATGCTGCCTGCAGAGGGGCACACAGGGAGGAGTCCCTGGGCAGCCAGGGGGCCAGCCTGAAAGTGGAGGGAAGGAAAGTCAGGAGAGGAGTGGGAAAGCAGGTGAGTGGGAAGTAAAAAGGCACTGAAAATGAACCTACTTTATAAGTAACCTTGGGTATATTTCATTTATGTAAGTATAATGTGTTTTTTTTACTGAACTATTCCTCATACTCCCCAGTTCATGGCACATGATCATCATCATTACTATATCATTGGATAGTAAAGAACAATCTCATTTTATGTATGTATTTACTGCATTTCCTCTCCATTCCCCACTCCCCACCCCCCATCCCCACTGGTGACCATCCTGATATATTAAAGAGTATTTTGTACAGTTCCTCTCTCTTCATCTCTGGGTGCAGTGGCCATGTGTCTCGGCCACGCCCGAACCAGGAGACCATCCCTCTGCAGAGACCTGTTATGTCTCTTTGAAGTGATCATATATCCTCCATGTCCAGTAGGAGACTTAGACAGCTCCTTCCTAAGCCTCAGAAGAACAGAACCACGTTAAAACTGCCACAAGACCCTGACAACCCCGGCATGGACTCGCCAAGGTCACTCCACCTGGGATCCCAAAGGAGAAGCCAAAATCTCATTAGAAGTATTTGCATCTGTAAATGCGTCCCTGCAGGTTTATCGCTCTCATATTGTTTTGCAGCCTATTACATCCAATGTAATATATTTTTATTTTTTGTGATTTATTTTTTAAAGATGTATTTATTTATTTGAGAAAGAGAGTGTGTGTGCACAGTTGGGGAACAGGGTGGAGGGGCAGAGGAAGACAGAATCCCAAACAGACTCCTCACTGAGGGTAGAACCCGACACAGGGCTTGATCTCACAACCCCAAGATCATGATGTGAACCGAAATCAAGAGTGGGACGCTTAACCGATGGGGCCACCCAGGCACCCCCATCCAATGTAGTTAATATTTTAACTGCTAAAGAAGAGTTTGGCATATTTTATACAGTAGATACAGCAATGTTTCTGCACTTACCTATTCTCAGGAAACATCTCTTAAGTTTCTGGCTACTCCAGGCACAGTCATTTTGATCATTTTTCTCTCACATATTCCAGCCATGTCTTCTATCTAAATATTTCCTAATCTTCCTATTATCATTCTACTTACCTTTGAACACCAAAAATATGGGTAGATTTTCATTGACTTAAAATTGTTGACTAATTGGGGCGCCTGGGTGGCGCAGTGGGTTAAAGCCTCTGCCTTCACCTCAGGTCATGATCCCAGGTCCTGGGATGGAGCCCCACATCGGGCTCTCTGCTCAGCGGGGAGCCTGCTTCTTCCTGCCTGCCTCTCTGCCTGCCAACTTGTGATCTGTCTATCAAATAAATGAATAAAATCTTTAAAAAAAAATTGTTGACTAATTCACTCCCAATTATAGTATCCAAACTTAGACTTTTAACATCTGTTTGATAGGATTGCTGTGTGTGTGTGTGTGTGTGTGTGTGTGTGACAGAGACAGACAGACAGACAGAGGGAGAGAGAGAAAAAACTTACATATCTAAATTATCCAGAGGACAATTTAAAATTGATTTAAGCATTAAATTTAAGCATTGCTCTTAATTTTTTCTCTTCAATAAGATATTTAAATCTTAATGTAAACTAAATGTACCTTTGTAGTAATATGTTGTTATTTATGGAATTTGACTTACACTATAGGAAAACAAATACATTAAGAAGGGAAACAAATACTAAGATCTGTTAGAACCTTAGCAAAACTGCCACTCTCTCCCAAGTGTACTAACTTTTGTTTTCCAGATATGTGAGTATATGCTAAATGGTTTAGGAAACTACAAAAGTATGGAACAAGTAGGGGGAAGCTAATCATTGAGAAGTCTCTGATGGGGGTGCTTGGGTGACTCAGTGGGTTAAAGCCTTTGCCTTCAGCTTGGGTCGTGATCCCAGGGTCCTGGGATTGAGCCCCGCGTGGGGCTCTCCACTCCGCAGGGAGCCTGCTTCCTCCTCTCTCTCTGCCTGCCTCTCTGCCTACTTGTGATGTCTGTCTGTCAAATAAATAAATAAAATCTTAAAAAAAAAAAAAAGAAGTCTCTGATGGTAATATTTCTGTTAGGTCAAAGTCAGAAATAATGAAATCGAGTAAGATACTATAAAAAGTTAAGTCCATGATTATCAGAACTGTATCTGAAGACCAGCTCTTCAAGAATGTGGGCTCTGAGACAAGGGACAGAAGGTAGGGAGAAACCACAAACTGGTCCAAGGAACACTCTCCCATCCTGAGAAGCAGAGGCTGGTCTGTTACCTTTGTAGGCCCCCTCGCCATCAATCTTAAGTGTGGATCTCTAGGGGAACCAAGTGGTTGTCTCTCTGGAGGGGTAGGACTACTGGATCCTGGCCATTCTTGCCAGATCAGGATTTCAGTACATGGTCGGCTGGTGCTACAATCATTAGGGATTGCCAAAAATACAGGCAAGCTCTTGAAGTGAAGAAGAGCCTTCCTTGTGTCTGCCCCCAGGATGTTTGGAGCTACCTGGGAACTTGGAGCCAGAAGCCTTCAGCTTCTAGCCCTGGCTTTGCAGGTGACTATGTGACCTACTATCCTTTATAGCATGTCTTATGTTCCAGCATCCACTCCCCCAAGGCTGCTGTTAGCTCACACTGCAACTTCGTGCCCTAGGCAGGCAGACAGACAGAGCCCCTCACTGAAGGCCTCTGGCCTGGAGGAGTTATTGACACCCCCCCACCCGCCCCCGCACCACATCATCCACAAGCCAGAAGGCTGTCATTCCCCCAGCAATTTTCAAACAAGCTTTGTCCCTCTTGAAAAACCCTCCCTGTGGACACCCTCCAAAGACTATCCCAAAGCTTGGTTCCCCCTTCTCACCCTTCAATAAGGTCACCATGTGGCTAAACCTAAGAGACAGGTTTTTTTTTCTCATTTTATAAGCTCTCAGGAAAGTTTGACCCTGCTGATCACTCTCTCCTTAAGAAAATTATATTCCCTTGGCCACTATGGCACTACACACGCCTGGTTTTCCTCCTCTCTCTCTGGCTTCTCGGTTTCTCTGGCTGGGACTTCCTCCTTGAAACCATGTTTAGGGACGCCTGGGTGGCTCAGGTGGTTAAGCGGCTGCCTTCGGCTCAGGTCATGATCCCAGGGTCCCGAGATCGAGTCCCGCATTGGGCTGCTTGCTCAGTAGGGAGCCTGCTTCTCTCTCTGCCTTTCTCTGACTGCCTGCCACTCTGCCTGCTTGTGCATCCTCTCTCTCTCTCTGACAAATAAATAAATAAAATCTAAAAAAAAAAACAAAATCATGTTTAAATGTGAGCCTTCCTCAAGCCTCAATCCTAACCTTCCTGTCTTCCCATTCTAGACTCTTTCATTGGGGCCAATGCTCTCAAATACTATTTCCACAACCAGGGCAACTCTTATTCCTGTATCCTCCCATTCGCCCCAGGAAGGAGCTGTCTGGAGCACCTCTCCTGGCTGTCTCTCCACTACTTACCACTCTTCTCCAAAGACCACGTAATTGAACTGATGGGAAAGGTTGGAGAAAGACTGCACTAGCTCTAGTGACAACATGGCTGGTTCTGGCAACCTCCCCAGCAGACCAGAAGGCTGGCAACGTGGGTGGAGAAGTTCAATTCAAGGTGAAGGTATGATGAAGCCCAATGATGGCTGTAGATTTCCAGCTGCATTTTCCAGTTCAACTTGAGCAGCAATAAAATTGGCCCACTGATTCCTAGTGGCAGTCTGATCTTAACTCTCAGTTGATTCTGAACTTGAATGAAAGGGGTTGGATTTGTTTCCTCTTCACCACCAAACCCCACTCCATGGTCTACAAACCAGGAAAACTTAAGAAATGGGCACCACGGGGCATCTGGGTGGCTCAGTGGGTTAAGCCTCTGCCTTAGGCTCAGGTCATGATCTCAGGGTCCTGGGATCGAGCCCCACATCGGGCTCTCTGCTCAGTAGGGAGCCTGCTTCTCCCCGTCCCCTGCCTGCCTTTCTGCTTACTTGTGATTTTTCTCTATCAAATAAATAAATAAAATCTTTTTTTTTTTATTTTTTTTTTAAAGTTTATTTGTCAGAGAGAGAGGAAGAGAGAGAGAGAGCGAGCGCCGGCAGACAGAATGGTAGGCAGAGGCAGAGGCAGAGGGAGAAACAGGCTCCCCGCCGAGCAAGGAGCCCGATGTGGGACTCGATCCCCAGGACGCTGGGATCATGACCCGAGCTGAAGGCAGCCGCTTAACCAACTGAGCCACCCAGGCATCCCAATAAATAAAATCTTTAAAAAAAGAAAGAAAGAAAGAAATGGGCACCAAAATAGGGCTTTGGAGAAATAAGATACACCCAGAAAGAAGGATGCTTCAGGTGTGGCTGGGCTAGAAGGTTGTCGGTACTTGTAAGCAGAGGGCTTCCAGGTCCCTGACTGCTTTAAGACACAGCAGTTTAATGAGACTGGTGTCAAGGGGCATGGGCAAACCCAGGCCTTTCCAGTCTCAGTGCATACAGGCTGTGAAGGCTTTTGCGACTTACAGATCTAAGCGGGTGCGCCCAACATGGGGATTAGAGGCGTCTCTCCGTCACTTAAAGCATACAGAGTTCCAGTGAAAAAATTCTTTAGGCACTAGTGGTTAGGAAAATTTCTTGCTGATCCTACCATATTTCTTTGCCAGGAACTGCCTAAGGGAAGCTACTTCACCTGAAGTGTCCTGTAAAGGGAGCTAGGTACCACTGGGGTGAGAGCTGTGGTTCTTGACCTCTTAACATTCATAAGACTCACCTACCGAGGGACGCCTGGGTGGCTCAGTTGGTTGGACGACTGCCTTCGGCTCAGGTCATGATCCTGGAGTCCCGGGATCGAGTCTGCTTCTCCCTCTGACCTTCTCCTCGCTCATGCTCTCTCTCAATGCCTCTCTCAAATAAATAAATAAAAATCTTAAAAAAAAAAAAAAAAGACTCACCTACCGAGTTTGTTTACTTTCCTGGGCTCCCTCCCCCTGATTCAGTAGCTCTGGGGTGAGCATTTCTTTATTTTTTTTTTTAATTTTTATTTTTTTATAAACAATTTTTTATCCCCAGGGGTACATGTCTGTGAATCGCCAGGTTTACACACTTCACAGCACTAACCATAGCACATACCCTCCCCAATGTCCATTACCCCACCCCCCTTTCCTGACCCCCTCCCCCCAGCAACCCTCAGTTTGTTTTGTGAGATTAAGAGTCACTTATG
>PISX010002402.1:0-63278 GCA_004024625.1 Mellivora capensis | reverse complement strand
GAACCCATTTGCTTTAGGGCCAAGAAGTGAACCGCAATGGAATTAACCTCCTAGATCCTTAAGACTTACCTACAGACTCCTAGAATCACCCTTAAGCCCCACCATGTGGATCAAAAATCCTCTAGATTTGTTACCTAAGCCCAGCCATGGCTTTGATCAGAGATTCAAATAAGGGCCTTTTTTGATAGTTGGCAGGCCATCTTCTTGGGCATTAATGAAAATATTAGTAAATCAAAGGCTCAGAAAGAACAGTAAAAGGCAGGGCGCCTGGGTGTCTCAGTCAGTTAAGCGTCTGCCTTCTGCTCAGGTCATGACCCCAGAATCCTGGGTCTCCCTGCTCAGGAGAGAGCCTGCTTCTCCTTCTCCCTCTGCCGCTCCCCCTGCTTGCACTCACACTCTCTCTCTCTCTCTCTCTGTCAAATAAATAAATAAAATAGTAAAAGGCCTGTGCCTTTTACATCTACTGTAACATACTGTCTCCAGGAATCAAGGAGGAACTGGATTGGTTTAGAAACCAAACTCTAGTAAGGCTTTTCTGAACTCTTTTCTCAACTGGCCCCTGACCCCTGGGCTTCCATGTTCATCTTTACATTGTCCAGTTTTAGTAAGAATCCTGTTAAGTCAGTTTAACCAGAACCCCACCTCCCCTTGATACCTAATCAGGTTCCTCGTCCTCCAGCACCCCCAGGCGATGTCCAATCTCCATGGGCTGCATTCAGCAAGAGTCCTGTGAGGTGGGCTTAGCCAGAACAACCCCCCCGCCCCAACTCCTGATGCTTCCTCTGAGTGATTTTCCATCCACTGACCCCCCTCCTCACTCTTTGGCTGTACATTCCCACTTGCCCATGCTGTATTTGAGTTGAGCCCAATCTCTCTCCCCTACTGCAAAACCTCATTGCGGTGGTTCCTGCCCCGGAGTCTGCCTTACCATTCATTCTCTAACAAGATCTCTGAATACTTGTTTCTTTAACAAAACTTTGATCTTGAAGTCAGAATGAGAGCAGCTGGAGAGGGAAAAATAAATAAAGGAGTGTCAGAATGATAACAGAGGGGGTGGTCAGCAGGGGGAGTCTGGGATTCGACCAGAGACATACCTTGGCTGATTGCAGCCAGTGTCTATTCTGATCGTCCAGCATGGGGCCTTACCACCACGGTCATGTAGAGAGAAGCATTTCCTTAAAAGACAGGTTTTGATCATGGAGGTCAAGGCTAGTCCAATATGAAAGGTGAAATGAGATATGTATGCTTGGACCTAACCGCTCTTAAAGAAGGTATTAAACATCTTTTTGTTTGTTTTGGTTATTACTAGACCAGAAAGGTTGACTAGAAGGAGGTGAACTCTCATAGAGGGAGGTGAAATTTCAGAGAACAGGCTGGAATATTCTAGACCCTGCCACCCCAACCAGAGAAGTACAGTTCCAGGAAGCTCTTGAGAAGTACCCTCGTAAAAGGTCAGATAAGGAGTCAACAATAAGTTTAATTGGGGAATCACCCTTTAAAGATTGTGACAGTTATAACAGGTAGTCACATAACCATGGCCAGATTGGAGGGGGGAGGTCTGGGAAGATGAGAACAGAATGCTTCTAGCATTACCAGTGAGCTTTAAGGTGGCTTAGTCATGACAGGAGACAATGCAGGCCTGGCATGTGCCCTGAGGGAACCTACCCGGAAAACTTCTGGAGGAGGACTTTCAGGAAAGGCCCAGGAAGATGAAATGAGCTGCATGCAAACCAAGCAGGACATTGGTAGATGGAGTCCAGGCCTAGGTTAGATACCGGTCCAGGATGCTAGCTCCATCCATGAAAAACACCCAGCCAAGAGGAGAGATTAGGGAGGGCAAGACCCATGTCGACAGCCGTATTTCTGGCAAACTCAGAACTTCATTACTTCACATTGTTTGCTGGGGTGGACCCCACAATACAGAGTCTAAGGAGTACATCAGGAAAGCAAACATCTTGACTCAAAAGCAAAGAGAAAGGGAGAGTAGAACGCTAATCGATACAGCAAAAACATCACTGGCTTACCTGCTAAAGAAGGAAATGATCAACTTAAGAAGCAGATTAAAGGGACATCAGGGAGGCTCAGTCAGTTAAACTTCTGCCTTCGGCTCAGATCATGATCCCAGGGTCCCGGGATAGAGGGGCATCAGGCCCCTCAGTCAGTGGGCAGCCTGCTTCTCCCTCTGCCTGCCATTCCCCCTGCTTGTGCACTCTCTTTCTTTCTCTGACACATAAATAAATTAGGGGGGAAAAGGCACATTAAAATGTTAAAAATGGGGCTGAATCTTCCTAAAAAGAGAAGTGGAACGACAGAGGCAAATGGATGATCAGAGACACAACCCACTTCACAGAAAAAACCAGACAGTCTCTGCAGCCTTTGGCACAGCTTGAATACCCAAAAGAAAGGCACTGCTCTGTGGCCTAGCACATGGGTGACAGGTTGTGCTCCCCAAAACCAGAGAAGAGCCTCAAAACCACCACCACAAGCAAATATGTGCACGGTACTGTTCTAGGTTCTGGGACTCCATCATGGAGCATATAGCCAACAGCAGCTTTGGTTGAGAAATCCACTAGGAATGGTTCTCCAGATTAAAAAAGTAAGAAAACTGCCTTAGGAGGCCAGTATTACAGGCCTAAGACATTCTGGGCAAGAGGCAATAGTTCCTAGGGGCTTGGAAAAGCTGATAAATATTCAGGGATTTTGCAAGGCACAGCTTTGGTAGCTTGAAATCTTCCATAGGGGGAGTACTTACACCAAGGAAACTGGCAAATGCTATAACTCAGTGTCTCTCTCTGTCTCCTCCATGGAGCCAGCTGATCAGTGCCCCATTGCAAGGGCTGCTCGTAAGAAGAACTGGTTTTGACAGAGACATGGGGGAAAGAGAAATTAGGGGGTTTTAAATATACAGAATGGGGAAGAAAGGAGGCTCTAGCGAATCCTGGACCATCATTAAAAATTTCTAAATTTTTCAAGAGGGTGGGAAGGTTTCAGTTTCCAGATAGGATATGGTACACCTAGGCCACAATTAACCTCGGATGAAAGAGGTCTCCCAACCCCAAAAAGCTCACAGGTCAAGCACTGTAGCAAACTGCCATGGAGACTCAGAGGTATTCAGACAAGGCTGATAGTGACAAGATTTTCTCTTTCCTGTTTTCTCAGTCTTCCTTCCTTCCGTCAGCTACCGCTAGGCCTCTGCCAGGGTTTGCAGCTGGAACCAGTACTATGTGTGTGTTCTGAGATTCCAAGAACTTTATTTTGATTGAAGTAGATACTCACCATGATTTGGGCTGCCCATCACCTGCCACCTCTTCCCCCTCCTTAAGAGTCTTGGTGGGAGGCAAAGTCTATTTCCTAATATGGAACGAGAAATGCAATTTCCTCACTTTCCCAGCCTCCCTTGCAACCACATGACACGGGTACGGCCACATGACCAAGGCCCAGTCAGCGAGACACACTCACCCAGAGCTTTGAATCTGGAGTTGGTGATATACAGACACGGGCCTGGCAGAGAATTCTCCATGGAGAGAGCGGTGCACAGCTCAGGAGTGGACAACTGGGTCTTCATGGCCCAGTTGACAGGTCACACCACTCAAAGCCAGGTTTTCCAGTACCCCCGTGCAACTCCCCCAGTTCTGCAAAGAACTATCCATAAATTCCTTTTCTGCTTAAATCAGGTAGAATCCCCTTGTACAGCTCACAACTGATAATCAGGGCTGATACAGCAGGTCTAAATGCCACACGGACCAGCAGATGGGTTCATGTTATTCTAAGTTTCTCAGGTGTGGGGCTGGTGCTGGGGTAACTGGCTATGTCCTGTTAACCCTTTGGACTCAAACAGTGAAACACAGAAGAGACGTTGGCTGCAACCACAGAGGGAACCCCCCTCTCTTCCCAGGCACTGAGTTCAGTGAGCTTGAACAGAACAACTTTGTGTGCAGGATCCTGGGTGGCTCAGTCAGTTAAGCATTTGCCTTCGGCTCAGGTCATGATCCCAGGGTCCTGAGATCAAGTCCCACATCGGGCTCCCCACTTAGTGGGGAACCTGCTTCTCCCTCTCTCTCTGCTGCATCTCCATTTGCTTGTGTTCTCTCTCTCTCTCTCTCTCTCTCTCTGTCAAATAAATAAATAGATCTTAAAAAAAAAAAAAAAAAGAACAAGTTTGTGAAAGAGATAGCTGTGCGCTTCCATGTCTGTGGGCTTCATCTTACAAGCACGTGGAGATCCAGTCTGGGAGCTTTCAGTGCTCCTTGGGAATGTAAGACTGTATTTCAGAACATCTAAATACCACCACGGAAGGGGGAGAAACTGCCAAATAAACTTTAACACAACACTTGTCACTTAAAATGTTGATCTTATACTTACTTAACAAGCTCTTTTAGACTTACTTAGACATAGATTTTACCATATGTTGTTCTTGGGCATACATAAAAAGGAAAACATGAGCAAAATAACCAAGTATTCTTAGAAGCTCTTTATGTTCAGAACCCAAATATTCTGAATCATGTTTGTTTTCAGAGTTGGAAAAGAGCTTTTAGTGAATATCATTTTACTTTTTTCCTAAGCCTTCACACAAGTCTAGAACATACTCTGCATACAGATCTTTTTATATTAAGACCTCCGTTTTACAGTGTTTCCCCTTCTCACATTTCTTTCAAGCTTTTTGATTTGAAATAATTTTGGACTCACAATAACTTGCAAAAATAGCACAAACAGTTCCTATAGGAGTGCCTAGGTGGCTCAGTCAGTTAAGCATCTGCTTTTGGCTCAGGTCATGATCCCAGGGTCCTGGGATGGAGCCCCATAGCCAGCTCCCTGCTCAGTGGGAAGCCTGCTTCTCCCTCTCCCACTCCCCCTGCTTGTGTTCCCTCTCTTGCTCTCTCTCTCTGTCAGAAAAACAAACAAACAAAAAAAGAGTTCCTGTATATGCACTACTTAGCTTCCCCTCAGGTTTCAAATTACCTTTCAAAATTTGAGATATCATGCTCATACCACAAAATTCACCCTTTGAAAGTATACAGTTCAATGGTTTTTAATACGTTTACCCTCATCACTACATATTCCAGAATGTCTCCATCACCCCAAAAAGAAACCTTACACCCATTAGCCATTATTCCCCAGCCCACTGCTCTGACTCTCTTACCCACAACGACTAATTCACCTTCTGTCCCTATGGCTGGACCACTTTTTAAATCAGAGTGGCCTGTGTGATCGTAGACAGTGTCACCTTCTGCGTCGTCAAGAGCACTGGTGACGGAGCATTTTGCAAAAGCGCTCTGCTCCGTCTGCTGGGTTTTCTTCCGAGCTGCTGGCGGCCGTTCTTCCAGTCTTGATGCACATGACATCACCATTGTAACATTGTAACGGCTGCCTGACAAATGAGATTGTTGTTTGACTCCCCATTTTATAGAGGTTAAAGTGGGGGGGGGAGCTCACCTCCTAGTATTGATGAAACTCTGTGATGGAAGGTTATTTGGGACATTTCAATTTAATTGGTATTGCATCACTGTCAAACATCATATTGTCATATGTTTATATTGTCACCTGATCCCGTTGTATAGCTTCTGGCAAACCAGTTGGACCAAAAAAAAGCTGAGCAAATATGAGACAGGAATGAGGATAGTGATCCTCTTTTCACCCTAGGGTGCAGTGGGCATTTAATTAAAGAACTATTCTGCTCCCATTTCAGAGCCTTCTTGGAGGAAAGGCTAAACTACCTATCAATTGACAAAGGAACCCAAAGACTGGATAGTGGGGTGTCGGTGTAGAGGTTACCCTCATAAAGGTGGGAGCAGGACAACAGGTTTCTAATCCTCGCCTCAGGAAGTCCCCTGCCATGACTGAACCACAGAGTGACACCACTTGCCTGCTCTCCAGTCCTTACGAACCAACATGCTGGTGATTTTCTGATTGCCCATTCCCCACCCTTTTCTGCCCAGCTCTGTGCCTGGGCAGGCTGACTGCGACAGACTACATTCCATGGTCATTATAGTCCCCTAGTTTCCTGGAGGTCTGGTCGACAAGAGCGAGTTCAGATGGTGGGACAAGCAAGTAGGCAGATGTTTATCTTCCCCCACAGGCTCCTCCCCCCCCCCCCCCCCCCCCCCCGGGGCAGTCAGGGCCAGTTTTGGCATTGGTTTCTTTCCTCTGCCACATTCCTGTTTGGCAGCATCTCTGCCTTGGCTGGAGCTCTCACTGAGTTCTGGTAAGAGCTCCCTTCCCTGATCCTCACTAGAACCTCCCTCTATAGAGTTCCTGGATGCTTCCACGTCTTTTGTTGGTACCCTTAACCTTTGCCCACACCTTTGTAAATAATCCCTTTGCTACATTCCCCTCAATTATCTCTTTGAGTACACTATGTGTTTCCTGCTGAAACACACAGTCCTTGCCCCGGGAGGAGTGACTCACACACAGCTTGGTGCCTCTCCTCCTCTCTGTCCGGATGTGTGCCCCTGCAGCAGGCACCCAGTTCTTTCTCCCGCAAAGCACAATTTTGTTGGGCCACACTCTGTTTCTGCAACAGGGTGTCTGCAGTTGGAAGGCAATAGGTTTAAATTCAGTGGAAAGATACTTAAAAACCCAGTTTTGTCTACTAATCAAAGCTGTATTCTACAATCCAGTTTTAACCAATTAAAAAGCTGAGATTAAATTAATAATAATAATAATAAAATAAATAAATAAAAAGCTGGGATTTTGGTCCCTAAGATCTATTTCTCTGTTGCTCTGAATTCAGAAGATTGTAGGCATTATTCATGGGTCCCCTTAAATCCCATAACCACTCTCATATTTATATCTCAAGTTTCAGCTCCCTATAGAAAGCTATATTGTTTGGGATGCCTGGGTGGCTCAGTTGGTTAATTAAGCATCTACCTTCCACTCAGGTCATGATCCCAGTGTTCTGGGATGGAGTCCTGCATCAGGCTCCCTGCTCAGCGGGGAGTCTGCTTCTCCCTCTGCCTGCTGCTCCCCCTGCTTGTGATCTCTCTCTCTCTCTCTCTCTCTCTGATAAATAAATAAATAAATAAATAGCTCTATTGTTTAGGAAGCTGTTCAAAACAAATATATCCATGACAAACTTATGATCTACCTCTTTCTACCCCAACCTTCTTCCCTATTTCATTCCATTGTACCATTCTCCACCCAGTTGCTGGAAACCAGAGTCATTCTTGAAACCTTCTTCACCCTTAAATATACAAATTTTCAAATACTATAGATCATGCCTATGAACAGATCATTAATCCACCCATCCTCTCTCCATCTGCTGCAACCTTCGTATAAGCCACCATTAACTCTTGCTGGGACTTAATAATGGCTTTTTTAAAAAGCCTTAAGATGTAAACACACTATAAGAGACAAAAATTTGCCTACTTTCTAGAGTCTCAAATGTATCATGAAGCTTCCAGGAAGTTCAAAATAGCTAAGAAACATTAATTCTAGTGTAGAATGAATTCTAGTCATTTTTTCTAATAGTAAGTGACATTTTTTTCTTAATTTTTTTTTTTTTAAAGTAAGCTCTACACCCAATATGGGACTTGAACTTATGACCACACGATCAGGAGTTGCATGCTCCACTGACAAAGCAAGCCAGGCATCCCAAGTGACATATTTTTTTTATAAAGATTTTATTTATTTATTTGACAGACAGAGATGACAACTGGGCAGAGAGGCAGGCAGACAGAGATGGGGGAAGCAGGCTCCCTGCTGAGCAGAGAGCCCGATGCGGGGCTCGATCCCAGGACCCTGAGATCATGACCTGAGCCAAAGGCAGAGGCTTTAACCCACTGAGCCACTCAGGCGCCCCTTAAGTGACATATTTTTAAATGAAAGCACCTAACTATGGTATCTAAGGGCCTTAAAACAAAAAAATAACTGACCAAGGTTTTGGAGCAGTGGGAACCATGAAGGGTGGTGCTCTGTGCTCCAGGTTTGCAAGTGCTCCCTAGGTTGAGAACTGAGCCATATCTGGAGGTCAATAATAGCATCATTGTTCTTGGAGATACATAATAAGGAAGACACCTTTTTTTTTTTAAGATTTTATTTATTTATTTATTTATTTCACAGACAGAGATTACAAGTAGGCAGAGAGGCAGGCAGAGAAAGGAGGAATCAGGCTCCCTGCTGAGCAGAGAGCCCAATGTGGGGCTCGATGCCAGGACCCTGGGATCATGACCTGAGCCGAAGGCAGAGGCTTTAACCCACTGAGCCACCCAGGCGCCCCACATTAGACATTTTATAGACATGTTCCATGTTACTTTTCTGTACTTGCTTTGGTTGATCTTAATTTTTATTTCATTTTCTTTCAATACTTTAAAACAAGAACAAGAACTAATACCAGAAGCATGAGCTGTAGGTGGCTTTGACTTCTCTGACATAAATCTTTCCTATCCTGAAATTTAGCCCATAGTTGAGGCCCCACTAGCTACATGCCCTATGTGGACTAAAAATGTCTTGGACTTCCCCTTACAAAAATGCTCTGTGACTAAACATCCTGAGATCAGGAAACTGGACCCCAATGGACAGGGATACTGAGCCTCCTAGCTTGTAGCTCTTTGAGCAGCTGAGTTGACAAGACAGAAATCAGCCCAAATATCTCTCGTAGTTTGCTGGTACAGTAGTCCCCTCACCCCCCGCCTTATCTGAGGTTTTGCCTGCCATGGTTTCAGTTACCCATGGTCAACTGGGGTCTGGAAGCAGATAATCCTTCCTCTGACCTATTGTCAGAAGGAAAAATAGTAGCCTAACGCTAAGTCACAAGGCCTCACGATTTCCACATCATCTCATCCCCTAGGCATTTTATCATCTCACGTCATCACAAGAAGAGGAAGGGTGAGTACAGCACATAAGCTATTTTGAGAGAGAGTGAGAGAGACCACATTCACATAACTTTTATTACCATATATTGTTCTAATTGTTCCATTTCATTATTCATCATTGCTGTTAAAATCTCTTACTGTGCCTAACTTACAAATTAAGCTCTATCATAGGGGTGTCTATACAGGAAAGGATATAGTGCATATATGGCTCAGTACTAGCCATGGTTTCAGGCATCCACTGGCAGTCATAGGACATATCCCCACATGTAACCAAAGATGAGGGTGGGGGAACTACTGTAATATGAATCTCTGAAATAGGAATAAAAAGTGGTAAAAAGAAAATTACTTAACACAAATTGCCCTTGAGAAATGTGGCATAATCTTTAAATATGCCATATTAACTAAAATGAAGTTCTTTCAGAATTGAGATTTTTTAAAAATATTGTATTTATTTATTTGACAGAGAGATCACAAGTAGGCAGAGAGAGAGGAAGAAGCAGGCTCCCTGCTGAGCAGAGAGCCTGATGCGGGGCTCAATCCCAGGACCCTGGGATCATGACCCGAGCTGAAGGCAGAGGCTTTAACCCACTGAGCCACCCAGGTGCCCCCAGAATTGAGATTTTTAAAGAATCTTACTTGGTCTCTCAGATTACTTGCTTTTATTATTGGTAACAGATCCTCTGACAGAAAACCAACACTTCACTTTGCTTGTCATGGTAATTAACTCTAGGGAGTTAATTAGAAAATGGGCCCTTGGGTTCTTTCCTTAATCAATAAAGAGCCATAGCATTTAAATCAACTCATCTATTGTTCTGGTTATCTATGGTGCATAACAAACCACCCCACGTTCATTGGCTTAAAACAATAAACCTTTTATTATCTCTCAAGGTTTGTGTGGGTCAGGAATTCAGGAAGAGTTCCACTAGGTGGTTCTGCCTTAGGATCTCTCTTGCAGTTGCAGGAGCTAAAAGAGTGGACATTGGCAGAGTGCGGGATGCCTGGCATCTCTCCTTCACCATGTAAGGTGGGCTCTCTGTGTGCGGTCTGTCTGCATGGGTTAGCTTATGCTTCCTCACTGGACGGTGACCTCAGTGTGGCAATACTTCTTACACTATGTCACATGGCTCTAACATGGGGTCCAACAAGCCTGGTAGAATCTGTGCCACCTTTGGGGGGAGGGGCAGAGGGAGAGAGAGAGAGAGAACCTTAAGCAGGGTATGGAATCTCAAGTATGGAATCAAGGGCTTGATATCACAACCCTGAGATCATGACCTGAGCCGGAATCAAGTCAGACACTTAACCACATGAGCCACCCATGTGCCCCTGCACCACCTTTTAGGACCTAGCCTGAAAAGTCATGTAAGTTATTTCCATCATAATTTACTGGTCAACCAGTCCTTAAGATCTGGTCCAGATTCAAAGGGAGGTGCCACACTATCCACCTCCTTCTGAGAGAAGGGTCAGAGAATTCGCAGAAAGTTTTCCAACTGCCATTATCTATGCAGAAGACGTTTCTTTGGTTTATATAATAATTAACTCTACTGAGACACCTTATTTCTCTCTTACTTTTACTTCCTTGTGTTTAAATGTTTACAAATTGGGACTCCTGGGTGGCCCAGTCGGTTAAGCATCTGCCTTTGGCTCGGGTCATGATCCCAAGGTCCTGGGATCAAGTTTGGCAGGGAGCCTGCTTCTCTCTCTCCCTCTGCCTGCCACTCTGCCTGCTGTGCACTCTCTCTGTGTCAAATAAATAAATAAAATCTTTTTAAAAAGATTAAGAAAATATTTACAAATTAAAGATTTCAGCTTTAAATGTTTTGCTTGGGTCTTATATGTTCTGCAGATAGATTAATTTTTATGCCAGGCTCAAATATTTCCGGCTGCTCTGTTCTACTCTGCTTACTTCCTGTTTGGTTGACTTTTATTTCCTGTACTTTTTGTCAAAGGGCTTTGTCAAAGTTGTAAACTTCCATTTTGGCCTAGGTGCTGTGTTCTATTTCTAAATCTGTCACTAGTCCTAAGCAACAGTATGTATACAGTAACTATAATATAGGAAGTGAAAATTAAAGTACTATCTTAACTTAATATTGATAGAATTAAATGCCTACTTTAAAGAAATATATATTTTAGTGGAGACCATTTTCAGAGATCTCAGACCTCAAAGAGTTGATACACCTCAGTATGAACTGCTCTTGGCCATTGGTTGGACTATTGAGGCTCTAGCCCCAAAGATCTTATTCCCAAGTAATTACAAGCCTAGCTAGAATTCTCTGTTAGGGACAGTTCTGTGCTTCTTAAATCATTCTGGGCTGCAAACAGGATCCTCAACTCAACTGGCTTGAACCATATGGGAATATTTATTATCTCATATAACAAGCAGTCTGAGGTGAGATGATTCCAACTCAGTAGCTAACCATGTCATCAAAAACTCAGATTCCTTCTAAATCTATTTTTTAATTTTTAATCCGTGGTCTTAAAGTGGATTCTCTAGTTTACTTGTCACATGCAGACACAACAAAGTCCAGTGAATTCCTGGGTATCTCTTTTCATTAATGAAAAAAAAATGTATTCCCGAATCTCCCCAGCAACTTTCCCCTCCTATATCACTCAGAATTGTATCATTTTCCAATTCTTAAACCACTCTTTGGCTCAAGATGGGACTATCCTGATTGAGTTAAAAACGAAGTTGGCATTTGTAGCAGGGTAGATAACCCAAACAAAATCAAAGCTCAGCGAAAAAGGGGGAAGAGGAGAAAGAATGATAGACGGGGGGGCCTTTTAATAATAGGATTTACTGTAATACAAAAGGAGATACTCCCTTTCCCTGGATCATTCCTGCCCTTCCCTGGCTCATTCCTCCTAGATCATTGAATGGCACCACAATTAATACAGTTGCTCAAAGAAGAAACCTGGAAATTCTATTTTCCTACCACCCCAAATATCTATTTTCCAAAGCCACTGCCTCAAATCACACACTTACCTTCTCTCCCCACCATTATTACAACTATTTTCCCTAACAGTCACCTGCCTCTAGTCTTGTACTTCCCTTAGTCCATCTTCCATGTTGTTGAGCCCATGAGCTTTCTCTCCTGGATTACCAGGGTGTTCTCATTGGAGCTCAAATGCTAAAAATGAAGTTAGATGACACTTTCACTCTCTACTTCCTCCAACAGGAGCTCATTTATATGGTGAAATTTACTTTGTGGCTGCAGAAATATGAAAGTGTCCTGGTATAAGGAGGTTCAAGAGACAGATGGGAAAACAAGGCCAGTAGAGGAGATGGGAAATGTCTGTCACTATCATCAGCCTGATGATGATTTAGAGTCACAGCAGAGGAGGAGGTTAGAGCCAAAAGATAAAGGAACCATATTCATGATAGATTTTTGTGAGACTTTGTGCACAAGCAGTCCTACTGGAGGCCTACGTGACAAAGTGTGATACTGTGTTGGACAGAAGGGCAGGTCTTCCGGGCTCAGCAAAGCAGGAGAAAAGACTCCATGCTTTATCATATTCTGTCCCTATTTCAGCTCTAATTATCCTATATTGAATGGCAGGTCTGTGTCCTCACTAGCTGGAAGGTCTTCGGTGCCGATGCGTAATTTCTTCTCTGTATTCCAAGGGCTTTAGCACAGTGTTTGGGATGTGGTAAGTATTTAATCATTGGTTAATTCAACATTTATTAAGTTTAATTTTTTTTTAAAGATTTTATTTATTTATTTGACAGACAGAGATCACAAGTAGGCAGAGAGGCAGGCAGAGAGAGAGGGAGAAGCAGGCTTCCCGCTGAGCAGGGAGCCCAACACGGGGCTTGATCCCAGGACCCTGGGATCATGACCTGAGCTGAAGGCAGAGGCTTTAACCCACTGAGCCACCCAGGCACCCCATTAGTTTTCATATATATATGCAGAACCCAAAAACAACCACTTAGAGAAAGGATGCACCTACATCATATAATCTTTAAGACAAAAAATGTATTCAAAACATACCCAATAATATTGAAGTATTAGTTTATGATTTGTGATGTTGATCTACAATTTTTAATAATGACTAAATATAGGTAAGTGTATATATGTTTGCTGTAAAAATGAAAAAGTACCATCTGTAAAATCCAAAATTGGGTTTATTACATTTTGAACCTCACTAGAGTTTTTGATAGTTGGCTGTAAATATTAATGAAATATTTAGAATAATTAAATTATTGGATGAAAGTCATATTTGTCTTCAATCTCAGTTGTTAGTTAACAAATATAAGCCTTTCTTATGCTGCAACTTATAAAGCCTAATTTTCAGACCATAATTCCCTATTTTTCCAACTTGTCATGCAAAATCTGGTTTTTAACCTCATTAAGGCCTATAAACTTTGGAACAGGGACGCCTGGGTGGCTCAGTTGGTTGGACGACTCAGGTCATGATCCTGGAGTCCTGGGATGGAGTCCCGTATAGGGCTCCCAGCTCCACGGGGAGTCTGCTTCTCCCTCTGACCTTCTCCTCGCTCGTGCTCTCTCTCACTGCCTCTCTCTCAAATAAATAAATAAAATCTTTAAAAAAAAATAAACTTTGGAACAATTTCCAGTTTCCTAGGACATCCATTCTCTAGCCAACTTCCTTCTTTTTTAAAAAATTTTAAAAAATATTTCGTTCATTTATTTGATAGAGAGAAAGCAAGAGAGTGAGAACACAGAGGGGAGAGGGAGAAGCAGGCTCCCCACAGAGCAGGGAGCCCAATAAGGGGCTCCATGCTGGGCTCAATCCCAGGACCCTTGGGACCAGGACCTGAGACAAAGACAGATGCTTAACCAACTGAGCCACCCAGACACCCCACCAACATCCTTCCTAAACAGGTTAGTATAAAAACTATGTAGCGAACAAATGAACAAACAAAAAACCCCAAAATACACACACATAAAACTATAGCAACACAGGAAAATATGAATAATATTTTTTAAAAGGCTACCAGATTTTATGTATGTATACTATTCATGATTGTAGCTATATAAAATAAACCAAAAAAAAGTTATGCGAGGATACACATCCAACCATTACTCTTGAATATTTTTTTGCAGAGCTGGGGGTGAGGTCATTTTAATTTAGTCTCATTTCCTGTGCTTTAATTTTTTGCTATGATCAAATAATAGCAGAAGAAATACATCAAAGCTTGTATATAAAAAAGCTCTGGAAGGGAACACATACATACATTCTCACACCAGCACATTAGTGACATCTGTATTAGTGAGGTAGACTTACAGGTCATTTTTCTTTTCCCCAATATGTCTTTAGAATGTTTTAGATGTATATTTTTGATGCTGTAATTTTTTAAAAAGATTTATGTATTTATTTGAAGAGCTGGTCTTCAGATACTGTTCTGATAATCATGGACTTAACTTTTTATAGTATCTTACTTACTCAATTTCATTATTTCTAACTTTGACCTAACAGAAATATTACCATCAGAGACTTCTTTTTTTTTTTTTTAAGATTTTTATTTATTTATTTGACAGACAGAGACCACAAGTAGGCAGAGAGGCAGGCAGAGAGAGAAAAGGGGAAGCAGGCTCCCCGCTGAGCAGAGAGCCCGATGCGGGCTCGATCCCAGGACCCTGGGATTATGACTCAAGCCAAAGGCAGAGGCTTTAACCCACTGAGCCACCCAGGCGCCCCGATAAATAAAATCTTTTTAAAAATGATATTTACTGAGCATCTACAATACTCAGAGCACTGTGCTAAACCTTAGAGAGAAAAAATGATGAATAAGACACAGTCAGTGCCTTTAATAAAATGTTAAAGGAGTTATTTTTACTTTTTCCACAGAGATGCTGAATTAAGAACTCTTGGGGAAAAAACGAGAGTCTTAAAAGATATAGAGCCTATGACTGCTAAGCACTCCAAATGTTAGCATTTTTCTTAGTGAGATTATGGCTGCTAGTCGTTAGCTAATGAATATTTTTATATTGCTTTATGTTTTAGATCACATTTGGAAACGCAATGTGTCAGGGGAGAAAAGATCCAAACGAAGAGTTTGGAGGTCTAATTTCAAGTCTCAACTCAGCAACTAACGAGCTGTGTGAACATGGGCAAAGTACTTAAGTTTTCTGTGCCTCAATTTCTATAAGGTTCCTTCCAACCTTAAAATTTAACTATCCTCTGTTGAGACATATCAGAAACATCATATGACTTTAATGATGGCTTTATTACCAGTTCTGAAAAATGCTAATTCTAAATCTGTGCAAGTAATTATTGGACCTCATGTTTGTGAAACATCAAGTATTACTACTGTTACAGAAACCAAGTTAGTACGCTATGTCATACTTACAGGCGGTGTGATACATGCAAAACTAGCATATGTAACACTGTAGGGCTCAAACAATATAAACAGAGATTACAGAGAGAGAAGCATTTGAAAAATGAGTGTTTTGAAAAATGAGTATTTTAGAATTGCTTTTTAGAGTTCTCATGTACTAAGATTTCATTTCTCTGGGTGTTCACAAGCCTTATGTTTCAGTTCCTTAAATGAAAATAGGTGAGTGGGCAGGTTTCTCAGAGCTACAGTCCTTCCTTTAGGGACTGTCCCTTGCCCCTAAAGTTTGCTTTAGAAATGGTGGTACATGGACTCATGTTGGATAGGAGGGACTATAGGCAACATTGGTGATGGCAGGATCTGGGTCTGCTGCCACACTCCAAGCTATTTATGATTTTTTTCTAAGTTAGTCTACATATTTCCATTTTTCTGCCAGCAATTCCTGCTGTATCAGCACTTTTCCAGATTAGATATTTGAGACTTTTCTTTGCCTCCTGGTTCTCCTTAATTCCCTATGGCCTAAGGCCAAGTCAAGGTCACCAAGGCCTATACCTTCTCTTTGTAATTTCTCTTAATTATTTTCCTTCCTCTTCATTTTTCCTTCATTTCCACATTCAACATCCTAGTCTGCTTCAGGCTCATGTTTGTTTCACAGCAATAACCTCTTCATGGAGGCTTTCATGCTACCAGTCTCATTTCCTTCATCATAGCACTGTCTGGATTAAGAACTTGGAATTTTCAGGACACCTGGCTGGCTCAGTTGGTGGAGCATGAGACTCTTGATCTTGGGGTTGTGAGTTCAAGGCCCATGCTGGGTGTAGAGTTTACTTTAAAAAAAAAAAAAGAACTTGCAATTGCAATTTTCTCTACTATCTACAAGATAAAAACTAAACTGTTCCTCCCAGCATTTCTAATCCTTCCATTACCAAAATTTACCCTTCTTTCTCTGTTTCTCAAGATACATTCATATTAGTGTTATGCTAGCTGCTATGAAGAGACCCAAATGGCTCAGAAAACACAGAAATTCATTTCTTAATTTAGTGTCTGAGTTCCAAGCTGCTCTACCTTGTTCCTTAATCATAACCTGCAAGATATTGTCCTCAATAATAGGGCCAAATATGGATCAGAGGACATCTTTTTAGCCCTTGAAAAAGCAAAAAAGCAGGCTCACTATCTGAAAGTCTCTGCCTAGGAATGGGCAAGCACATATCATCTCTACGCAAGGGAAGCTGGGAGATACAGCACAGCTGAGCAACCATATACCAAGCTACAGTTAAGACAGAAAAAGAAGAGAAGTCAGCTGCCTCTCTGTGCCACATGCCCTCTGCTTCTGTAGTCCTGGTCTCTCCAACACTCAGTTTTTCTCTTTCTCTCCTTCTCCTCTCTCCACTTATCCAAATAACATCTGCCCTGTTTAAGTATTATCTCCTGCTATGAGTATTGCAACCATATAAAAGAATGCTTCAAAAAGCTGAAAAAAAGTGGAAATGGTTCTAGGGCTCTTCAAAACTGATTTGTACATCCTAATCCTTGCCCTTTATGAGGTGTTTTCCCCCTGACTTTTGTCTTTTACAACTTCTTCAATTCATGGAAGAGGACTTCAGAGATCTTAAATAATGCTTACCAAGTAATAAGTAAACAGGGGAAGAGTGGGAACAGGAAGAGGGTGGGGTTATCAATTGCACAGGTAAAATCCACTCCTAATGGCTGAGTCCAACTATTACAATTATCTGCCCTGACTTGAGAGTACTCTAAATGGGACTAGAGTATAGTCCTCCCCCTCCTTTTAAAAAAGATTTTATTTATTTGAGAGAGAGAGAGAGTGAGACTGAGAGCAGGGGGGAGGGTGAGAGGGAGAAGCAGACTCCCTGCTGAGCAGGGAGCCCAACACAGGGCTCAATCCCAGGACCCTGGATCATGACCTGAGCCAAAAGCAGATGCTTAACTGACTGAGCCACCCAGGCATCCCTTTTTAAAAGATTTTATTTTTTTAAGATTTTATTTTTAAGTAATTTCTACACTCATGTGGGGCTCAAACTCAAACTCACAACTCAGATCAAGAGTCACATGCTCCACCGACTGTCCCAGCCAGGTGCCCTGAGTGTAGTCTTGATAAGGCTTACTTTCTTGTAAAACAACACTGTTGCCTAAATTGATGTAAAATATCTACATAAACTGTGCAACAGAGGGAAGGTACAGATATAAGGGGTATCAAAGAGAAGCAATTTGGCAATGTTCTTCCAGCACTATTTGAGGGAGAGACATTGAATCTGATGAACAAGATCATTGTGGCTATTATTATTTTTTAAAAGATTATATTTATTTATTTGTCAGAGAGAGAGTACACAAACAGAGGAGAGGCAGGCAAAGGGGGAAGCAGGCTCCCCCCTGAGTAGGGAGCCCACTGCGGGACTCGATCCCAGGACCCTGGGATCGCAATCTGAGCCAAAGGCAGACACTTAACCGACTGAGCCATCTAGGCATCCCTCAGTGTGGTTATTAGAGAAATGTAAGTATAATTGCTTCTATGTGCTGAAGTATTTAGGGAGAAGTGTACCAATGATGGCAATCGATTTGGAAATACGTTAAAAAAATAAGATAGATGAGTGGTGGATAGAGGGATAGAAAAGTTGCTAGACAGGCAAGTGATAAGGCAAGTGTACTGAAATATTAATGGTAGAATCTAGTCGGTGAGCATATAGATGGTCCTTGCAAAATTCTTTCAATTTTCCTGCATGTTGAAAATTTTTATAATAAAAGAGGGAAAAAGCCTGCTACCATTTTAAAAACACTTTTCCTTTGTCAGAAAAGGATGCCATTTTGTCCTCGGAACAAGTCTGTGAGACAGTCAGTATGTTGTTATCACCTCCATTTTATAGATGAGCAGACAAGCACAGAGAGGTTAAATGATTTGTCCAATATCCCATTTAAAATGTGGCCATGCTAAGATTTAAATCCAGGTCTGTGTTATGTGCAAAGCCAGGCCTTTAGTTATGATACAGGGATAAGTCAACAGACTTTTCTAATAAAAATTTTCTCCATAAAATATTATTCAAGATTCTCTCACTCACTTTGTCTAACTTCTTATCCACAAAGCAGTCTTCCTATTTCCTCTCAAACAACTTGCTCCTGGGGAAAGAGTGCCCGGGGGGCCTAATGGATGAACTACATCTCTGTTCACAAGAAAAGCCTCTGATTAAACTCCAGAGCCGGGCTTGGTTCTCAACTGGTTGTGGAAAACAGATGTCATCTAGGTGCGGTATTGGGTTTTCCTATTAATCATTAGAGCCCCTCTCAATTGTGATGTTCACTTGCAAGTGTAGGATACCATTCCCTTTTGGCTCCATCGTCCCTTTGAACTCCTTGGTAGGCTACCATTAACCTGGGATGCCCCTGTCTCCTCCAAATACTTTCCCTAACCTCACCTACCACTATCTATTGCTTTTTTAAATAAAAAATGACAAATTTTTGATAAATGCCCAATTATCACTTGACTTCTAAGACTTGCTTCTGTGTTACATAGTTATTATAGTAGCAAGAATATACTCAACAGCATTACAATTTTCAACTACTAATGGAATTTTTACTTCTGTTGGTGTCATAAACTGATAGCAATAAAATGTATTGCCAACAATACTACTACAACTTGTATGGCTTTAAAACATACATGTACCAAATGAACATCTCTAAATATCATCGTTCTTATGGGCCAAATTTGTCCCCTGCTATGTCATGGCTTCTATAGTAGGAGCACAGTAAGTTGAATATCATGGCTCTAGTGAAGAGCAAAGCTTGTCAGTGTTGAGGGACAGAACTTTTAAGATAGTCAGTTTAAAAAGCATGGATTCCAGAGCCCTTCCTCTTCCTACTGAATCAGAATTTTTGAGAATGGGGCCAAGGAATGTGCATTCTAAATAAGCTCTCCAAATGATTCTTATGACCACCAAAATTTCAGAACCACTATTTCAAACCACTTGGGATATTTTGGAAATCTGGGACCAAATTGTTGGTTGTCAAAGTGATTCGGGGGTACCATGGGCATTTGCTATGGGGGTGGTTAGAGATGCAACATGTCTTCTAGGGAAAGTTGGCACAGCCAAGAGTTGGCCCCCATCCTCATGATCTCTCAGTGTCTCACCTAATATTCACATGCATGTAGGTGAAAACTTTATCATAAGCCTGGAACACAATTTCATTTTACATATAAGAACAACATATTTTTCATGTGGCTTTCATATACACTGAATTTCCCCAGGAATGCAACTACGGTGCAAATCAAAAGATTGTTTAATTAGAAAACTTCCTGAAAGTAGAAAAATTGCAACTTTGGCAGCTCACCAATACAAAACAGCATCAGGCTGTATGTGCAGCACTCACATTCGCCGTGATGCTAATACATAGGTACAAACATTTGAAAACCTCATTATGTCTTTTATTTTTTATTTTTCAATAGTTTATTTATTTGTCAGAGAGAGAGATAGAGCACAAGCAAGGAGAGTGGCAGGCAGAGGGAGAAGCAGGCTCCCTGCTGAGTAAGGAGTCCCACACAGGGCTTGATCCCAGGACCTGAGTCAAAGGCAGATGCTTAACCAATTGAACCAACCAAGCATCCCTCTCATTAAGTCTTTCAATGTATTCAGACCCAAGTGTGTAAAGAATGACTCAGTTTTGGGGGCATGTGGGTGGCTCAGTCAGTTGACTAGCTCTTGATTTCGGGTCAAGTCATGATCTCATTGTTGGATCGAGCCCTGCGCAGGGCTCCACACTCAGCATGGAGTCTGTCCCTCTCCCTCTGCTCCTCCTCCTGCTCGCTCTCTCAAATAAAATCTTAAAAAAAAAAAAAAAAAAGAAAAGAAAAACTCAGTTTTCTTCCTTTTCTCTCATACTACTATCAAACCCACAATTTCTGATACCAGATATACAGGATGTTTTTACACACCCAATGATTCTGTGTTACACCAGCTAGATGTCTTACAATTTAACTCAATTCTGACAGTATCTACCTGGAGAGAACATCAGATTCCACAGATTTAAGGGTGTCAGTCCCATAAGATGCCCCCGGCTTCAGATGCCAACTACAAGTAGTAAGTCCCCTAGTTACCCATAACCTCTGTCCGATGTGGCTACATATCATAAGTTCCCACAATCACCTCCCCACTGGATTCAATTATCTGCTAGAACAGCTCACAGAACTCAAAGAAATAGTTACTTATATTTACCAGCTTATTATATAATAATGGATATGGTAAATTACACAGACGAACAGCCAGATGAACAGATACACAGAGCAAAATATGTCAGAAGGGACAGGGAGCTTCCATGCCCTCTCCAGGCAAGATACTCTCCCAGAACCTCCATGTGTTCACCAGCCTGGAAGCTCTCTGAACTCCATACTATTGGGATTTTTATGGAGGCTCCATCACATAGGCATGATCAGTGATCAATTCCATTTGCAGTCCCTCTTCCCTCTTTGGAGAATGGGGGCTGGGCTGCATATTCCAAGCTTCTAACTGCAGCTTGGTCTTTTTGGTGACCATCCAGGAGCCAACCAGGAGCTTACAAAGAGTTGCCTCATTAGAACAAAATATGTTGCTATTACTCAGGAAATTCCAAGGGATTTAGGAGCTCTGTGCCAGGAACTGGGGGCAGAGACCTAAATATACATATTTCCATTATTCAAACCAAACATTTACATATTAAAGTATTGTTTTTTATAAATGACTTTTTATTTCCCCTTGATATTGTTGTTAGAACACTGTTTTTATTTGCTTGAAAATATACTTGGGAGGTAGATTATATCTATGAATTTCATTTCAGGATAGTAAAGGGGATGCTACAAATATGTTATAAAACAGTAGACACTGATCTGATAAGGTGAAGAATCATTGTCCTTGATGCTAAAGAACAACCTTAAACACATAAAATCTTTTTTTTTAATGATGCAGCAATCAAGAAGTCACATCTCTCAAGAAACAAACAAATCCGATTAGTAAATGGATGTGTTGTGGGTCTATGATCCCAGAAGAATATGAATAAGAGACAAAAAATGAAATTGCTTTATAAGAAAAAAGATATCTGTTATCAAGCTGAATAGATGTGTTTATGGCAAAGTTTCATAATAAAATTAACCATTGTGGCCCCCCCATAGGCTCAGAAGAGCTATCCAAATGCAAGGTGTATAATATACCACACATTAAAGACCAGATATGGTGGGATGTTTAATAACCCAAAGAAGCTCAAGGAACAAAGGTATTGATCTCTAATCTGGTTAATTCATTCAGCAAACATTGAACATCTGTTATATATGCCAGCCACCAGAAATAAGACAGTCCCCCATTTCAAGGATTTTGTATTTTAAGTAAGGGAACCAGGCACATGACCAGAAAACTGTAGTTCAGTGTGATAAGTAGGATGATAGGCAATATTTCTGTTTTTATTTTGCACAGATGTTAGAAGAGGTCGAGAAGATGTGACCATCAGTTGACCTTCAGGCAGGGCAATCAGAGGCCCTTTACCCTCTTCCCTGTCCTTGGAATATAGGTTCTGCTCACCATTCCCACACTATGAGCCATTTCAAGGTTGTGGCCTTAAGAAAGTAATGTATTGTGGAGACCATCTAGACTTTGACTGAACTTTGACCGAACCCTGTTATGGCCTCAAAATAAACTTTTAAGATTCTGGCAAGATCTACTTGTCTTGCAGCTGTACAACACGAACCTTGTTTGTAAATTTCCTTGTTTATTAAACATGCAATTCACCAGTGTGGAGTGTGTGCCTTTCTTGTCTCTCCGTGTCCTCAGTGTACAGGGGCCAGTTTTGAATTTCACCCAGGGAACTACTGAAGCTGCTAACCAAAAACAAAGAAGGAACAGCCTATTTGGCTAAGGGGATCTGTATACTGAATCTTAGAAGGAATGAAAGGATAGAAGGAATGAAACAAGTGAAGAAGTGTGTTTTAAGAGGTGGAGAGAAGGGAGATAGATGGTAAGCAGGGTCTGAAGGAAAGGGTATGCAGTCTGTGTGGCCCTCGTGGGGAAAGTTATTCACAAGTCTATTCAGATACTTTTAAAAATTGATATATAACATACATAAAGTGTGCAAGTCCTTACCCACCAGTATAGCTCAATTTTTAAATATATGTAACCCATGTTAAAGATATACAAAGCCAGGGGCTCTTGGGTGGCTCATTTGGCTGAGTATCAGACTCCTGGTTTCAGCTCAGGCCATGATTTCAGGATTGTGGGTTTGAGCTCCACTTGGGCTCCAAGTAGGGTCTGCTTGTTCTTCTCCTTCCCCCTGAGCCAGCATGCATAAAAGGGTGAGGATGCTCTCTCTAGAATAAACAAATAAATATTAATTTTTTTGAAAAGCTATCCAGACTCTAAAGTGGTATTGAAATACAGAAGAGAGTCCAGTGTAAACTGAACTCAACTTTGGTTTGTGCAGAGGTGACTGGGCATTTTCAATGGAGAAGGGGGGAAATAAGGAGGGACAATGAGCAGTCAGGGATGTGGAAATCTATAGAAATGAGAAGGAGCCATCTGTGTTTGTTAACCAGCATTTATTGAAGTTAGGCTCCTACTCTCCCATAGAGACCAGGAGACAAGCATCTTGTCTTTAAAGATTTTTATTATGTATCTGAAAGAGAGAGAGAGAGAGCACAAGTGGTGGGGCAGGGTGGGGGCAGAGGGAGAGGGGGAAGCAGACTCCTTACTGAGCAGAGAGCCTGATGTGAGGCTCAATCCCAGGACCCTGAAATCATGACCTGAGCTGAAGGCAGATGTTCAACTGACTGAGCCACCCAGGTTCCCCCAGGCATCCTGTCTTGAGGTGGTGGCTGGAACAAACAGTGAATTCTTTGGGGGTCTTGTGCTTTCCCAAGCAGCCACCTACGGGGGGCTGAAGTCATCACCCTGGACCTTAGTGGTTAGAACCTCTGCCAGTGTTTGTTCAAGTCTCTTAATGTAAGGTGTGGGAAAAATAATTTGTGCTAAGAGACTGAAGTTGTTATAGGCCAAGACTGAGGATTTGTCAAAAACAGGGCTCAGAAGAGCCTGACTAGAGTTTGGCCAAGGAGAGAGTCTATATCACCCACCACTCATATCAAGATATAAAATATTTCTAGCAACTCAGAAGGCTCCCTTGGGCTACTTCTCATCAATATCCACCCCAAGGGTACCCAATATTCTGCCCTCCATCACAAAAATTAGTTTTATATGTTTTTTGAACTTGATATACAGACATACCTTCTTTTACTGTTCTTCACTTTATTGTACTTCGCAGATTTTTTTTTTTTTTATACAAATCAAAGGTTTGTGGTAAGCCTGCATCAAGCAAGTCTATTGGCACTATTTTTCCAATAGCATTTGCTCACTTCATGTCTGTGAGTCAGATTTTGGTAATTCTCACAATATTTCTAACTTTGTCATTATTATTATAATTGTTATGGTGACCTGTGATCTTTGATGTTACTACTGTTACTACTGTTATTGTTTTGGGGCACTGTAAACTGCAGTCATTAAGATGGCAAACTTAATCAATAAATGTTGTATGTGTTCTGACTGCTGCACCGACCAGTGGTTCCCCATCTCTCTGCCCCTCCTCAGGCCTCCCTATTCCCCGAGACCCAGCAATATTGAAATTAGGCCAATTAATAACCCTGAAATGTCTTCTAAGTGTTCAAGCAGAAGAAAAATCACATGTTTCTCACTTTTTTTTTTTTTAAAGTAAGCTGTATGACCAATGTGGGGCTTGAATTCATGACTCTGAGATCAAGAGTCTCATGCTCTATCAACTGAGCCAGCCAGGCGCTGCTCACATGTCTCAGTTCAAATCAAAAACTAGAAATCATTAAGCTTATGAAGAAGGCATGTCAAAAGCCAGGATAAGCCTCTTGCACCAAAAAGTTAGCCAAGCTATAAATGCAAAGGAAAAGTTCTCAAAGGAAATGAAAAGTGCTACTTTGCCAGTGATCACACAAATGGTAAGAAAGAGAAACAGCCTTATTTATTGCTGATATGGAGAAAGTTTTAGTGGTCTGGATAGAAGACTGAATCAGCCCAAACATTCCCTTAAGCCAAAACCTAATCCTGGGCCCTAACTCTCTTCAATTTTATGAAGGCTGAGAGAGGTAAGGAAGCTGCAGAAGAAAAGTATGAAGCTAGTAAATGTTTGTTCATGAGTTTAAAGGAAAGAAGCCATCTCTACAACATAAAACTGTGAAGCAAAACAGCAGGTGCTGATGTAAAAGCTGCAGCAAGTTCTCCAGAAGATCTAGCTACGATCATTAATGACTGTGGCTATACTAAACAACAGACTGTCAACGCAGACAAAATAACCTTCTACTGGAAGAAGACAGGACTTGAATAGCTAGAAAGAAGCTATGTCTGGCTTCAAAGCATCAAGGGACCAGCTGACTCTCTTGTTACAGGCTAATGCAGATGGCAACATTAAGTTGAAGCCAACATTCATTTGCCATTCCAAAAATTCTAGGGCTCTTAAGAATTATGCTAAATCTACTATCTGTGCTCTATAAACAGAACGAGACCTAGATGACAACACATCTATTTCAAATACAGTTCATTGAATATTTTAAGCCCACTATTAAGATTTACTGCTCAGAAAAAAGGTTCCTTTCAAAACATTACTGCTCTTTGACAATGCACCCGGTCACCCAAGTGTGCTGCTGGAGATGTACAATGAGATTCATGTTAAATGCCCGCTAAACACAACCACCATTCTGCAGCCAACAGATCAAGGAGTCATTTTGACTTTCAAGTCTTATTATTTAAGAAATACATTTTGTTGGGGCACCTGGGTGGCTCAGTGGGTTAAGCCTCTGCCTTTAGCTCAGGTCATGATCTCAGGGTCCTGGGATCGAGTCCCACATCGGACTCCCTGCTCAGCAGGGAGCCTGTTCCCCCCACCCCCCTCCCCCGCCTGCCTCTCTGCCTACTTGTGATCTGTCAAATAAATAAATAAAATCTTTAAAAAAAAAAAAAAGAAATACATTTTGTGATTTGGCTAGCATTTTAGTAACATTTCATTCAAAGTTTGCTTGTTTTCTAGACTAAATATAGGATTGGTATGAAATAAAAAAAAAATCTTGCGTTTTATTTTCTTTAATACTTTTTTCAGTTATTTAAGGAGATTTAAAAATCATTGCACCTTGGTCAGAAAAATCACAAATATATCTTATAAATGTACAATAATAAATACATTTGATTCAGTAAAGTTGCAAGATACAAATTAATATACAGAACCCTGTTGTGTTTGTATGTACTAATAACTAGCAGAAAAAGAAATTAATAATCCTATTTACAATTGCATCAAAAAGAATAAAATACCTAGGAATAAATTTAGCCAAGGAGGTAAAAGATCTGTACTCTGAAAATGATAAGACATTGTTAAAAGAAATTAAAGTTGACATAAATAAATAGAAACATAGACCATGCTTACGGATTAGAATATTGTTAAAATGTCTAAACTACTCAAAGCCATCTACAGATTCAGTGTAATCCCTATCAAAATATCAGTAGTATTTTTCACAGAACTAGAACAAATAATTCTAAAACTTGTATGGAGGGGTGCTTGGGGGGCTCAATCAGTTAAGCAGCTGCCTTCGTCTTGGGTCATGATCCCAGGGTCCTGGGAACAAGCCCTGCACGAGGCTCCCTGTTCGGCAGAGAGCCTGCTTCTCCCTCTCCCTCTGCCTGCTGCTCTGCCTAATTGGGCTCTCTCTCTATCTCTCTCAAATAAATAAATAAAATATTTTTAAAAAATAAAAATAAAACTTGTATGGAACTGCAGAAGACTCCAAACAGCCAAAGCAATATTGAGAAAGAAGAATCAAGCTGGAAATACCACAATCCCAGATTTCAAACTATACTACAAAGCCATAGTAATCAAAATAGATGGTACTGACACAGAAATAGACAGATCAATGGAACAAAATAGAGATCCCAGGGAAAAAAAGCTCTATATTTACAGGGTCAATTAATCTAGGACAAAGGAGGCAAGACTATACAAAGGAAAAAAGACAGTTTCTTCAATAAATGGTGTTGGTAAAACTGGGAAGCTACTTGCAAAAAAAGAAACTGATAAGATTCCTACACTATACACAAAATAAACTTGAAATGGATTAAAGACCTAAATGTAAGACCTGAAACCATAATTCTAAATGAAAACATCTCTGGGACATTGGCCTCAGCAGTATTTTTCTGGATGTCTCCTCAGGCAAAAGAAACAAGCAAAAATAAACAGTTAGGACCACATCAAACTAAAAAGCTTTTGCAGAGCAAAGGAAACCATCAACAAAATGAAAAGGCAAGCCACAGAATGGGAGAAGATATTTGCAAATGATATATCTGATAAGGTGTTAATACCCAAAATATAAAAAGAACTCATGCAACTAAAAAACAAAATCTGACTAAAAAATGGGCACAGGATCTGAATAGATATTTTCCCAAAGCAGATGTTTAGATAGCTAACAGACACAAGAAAAGATGGTCAAGGACTTCATCAAGATCAAAATCTTTTCCACGGCAAAGGAAACAGTCAACAAAACTAAAGACAACTGACAGAATGGGAGAAGATATTTACAAATGACCTATCAGATAAAGGGCTAGTGTCCAAAATCTAGAAAGAACTGATCAAACTCAACATCCAAAGAACAAATAATCCAATCAAGAAATGGGCAGAAGACATGAACAGACATTTCTGCAAAGAAGACATCCAAATGGCTAACAGACACATGAAAAAGTGGTCAACATCACTCGGCATCAGGGAAATACAAATCAAAACCACAGTGAGATACCACCTCACGCCAGTCAGAATGGCTAAAATTAACAAGTCAGGAAATGACAGATGCTGGTAAAGATGCAGAAAAAGGGGAACCCTCCTACACTGTTGGTGGGAATGCAAGCTGGTGCAGCCAGTCTGGAGAATAGTATGGAGATTCCTCAAAAAGTTGAAAATAGAGCTACTCTGTGACCCAGCAATCACACTACTGAGTATTTACCCTAAAGATACAAATGTAGTGATCTGAAGGAGCACATGCACCCGAATGTTATGGCAGCAATGTCCACAATAGCCAAACTATGGAAAGAACCTAGATGTCCATCAACAGATGAATGGATAAAGAAGATGTGGTGTATATATATATACAATGGAATACTATGCAGCCATCAAAAACCCCTGAAATCTTGCCATTCGCAATGATGTGGATGGAACTAGAGGGTATTATACTAAGCAAAATAAGTCAATTAGAGAAAGATAATTATAGTATGATCTCTCTGTTATGAGGAATTTGAGAGGCAGGGTGGGAGTTGTGGGGGACAGGGAGGGAAATGAAACAAGATGGGATCAGGAGGAAGACAAACCATAAGAGACTCTTAATCTCAGAAAACAAACTGAGGGTTGCTGTGGGGTGGGAAGGAGGGATAGGGTGGCTGGGTTATGGTCCCTGGGGAGGGTATGTGCTTGGTGAGTGCTGTGAATTGTTTAAGACTGATGATTCACAGACCTGTACCCTGAAGCAAATAATACATTATATGTTACTTAAAAGAAAGAAAGGTTAAGAAGAAGAAGAAGAAGAAGAAGAAGAAGAAGAAGAAGAAGAAAGGAAAGAAAAGATGCTCAACATCGCTAATCATCAGGGAAATGCAAATCAAAACCACAATGAGATATTACCTCATACCTGTCAGAATGGCTAGTATCAAAAAAAACAAGGAGTAAGAAGTGTTGGCGAGGGGCACCTGGGTGGCTCAGTGGGTTAAGCTGCTGCCTTCGGCTCAGGTCATGATCTGAGGGTCCTGGGATCGAGTCCCGCATTGGGCTCTCTGCTCAGCAGGGAGCCTGCCTCTCTCTTTCTGCCTGCCTCTCTGTCTACTGTGATCTCTCTCTGTCAAATAAATAAAATCTTTAAAAAAAAAAAAGGAAGTTTGGCGAGGATGCAGAGGAAAAGAACCCTCGGGCACTACTGGTGGGAGTGTAAATTGGTACATCCACTATGGAAAATGGTATGAAAGTTCCTCAAAAAATTAAGAATAGAGGGTGTCTGGGTGGCTCAGTTGGTTAAGCGACTGCCTTCGACTCAGGTCATGATCTGGAGTCCTAGAATCAAGTCCCGAATCGGGCTCCCAGCTCCATCGGGAGTCTGCTTCTCCCTCTGACCTTGTCCCCTCTCATGCTCTCTCTCTCTCAAATAAATAAATAAAATCTTATTTAAAAATTAAGAATAGAAAGATATGATCTAGCAATTCCTCTTCTGGATATTTATCTAATGATAAGAAAAACTCTAATTTAAAAAGATAGATGCACTCTTATATTTTTTGTAGTATTATTTATAATAGCCAAGATATGGAAGCAACTTAAGCATCCAACAATAAAGGAATGGACAAAGAAGATGTGGTATATAGACCATGGTGTATTACTTGCCATTAAAAAAAGAATAAAACCTTGCCATTTGCAACATGGATAGACATAGAGGGTATTATGCTAAGCAAAATAAGTCAGAAGTAGACAAACACCAAATGATTTCACTTATACATGGAATCTAAAAAGCAAGATAAATGAACAAACAAACAAAAGCAGAAACAGATCATAAATACAGAGACGGAACTGGTGGTTGCCAGAGGGAGGGGTTTGGGGGGATGGGCAAAATAGGTAAAGGGGATTAAGAGTTATAAACTTCCAGTTATAAAATAAATAAGCCATGGGGATGAAAAGTACACCATAGGGAATATAGTTAGAAATATTATGATAACCTGGTACAGTGACAGATAGTAATTACACTTATCATGGTGAGCATTTTATAAAGTATATAATTGTTGAATCACTATGTTATACACCTGCAACTAGTATAATATTGTGTGTCAATTATACTTCAATTTAAAAATTTTTTTAAATAAAAAAGATGAAAAAATATATTCCATAAGGCTACAGTTGCCACAGATAGTGATTCTTTTGATGGATCGGAGCAAAGTAAAATGAAAAGCTTTTAGAAAGGATTCAGCATTCTAGATGCCATTAAGAATATTCATGATACAAAGAAAGAGCTCAAAATATCAACATTAACATGAGGTTGGAAGAAGTTGATTCCAATCCTCATGGAAGACTTTGAGGGGTTCAAGACATCAGTGGAAGAAGGAACTGCAGATATGGTGAAAACAGCAAGAGAACTAGAAGTGGAGCCTGAAATGTGACTGAACTGCTGCAGTCTCATGGTAAAATTCTAATGGATGAGGAGTTGTTTTTTACGGATGAGCAAAGAAAGTAGTTTCTTGAGATGGATTCTACTTCTGATGAAGATGCATGAAGATGGCTGAAAAACAACAAAGGATTAAGAATATTAAATAAACTCAGTTGATCAATCAGTGTCAGGGTTTGAGAGATTGACTCTACTTTTGAAAGAAGTTCTACTGTAGGTAAAACATTATCAAACAGCACTGTACAGAAAAATTGAAAGGAAGAGTCCATCAATGTGGCAAATTTCACTACTGTCTTATTTAAGAAATTAACACAGCCACTCCAACCCTCAGCAACCACCACTCTGATTAGCAGCCATTAACATCAAAGCAAGAAGACCCTCCACCAGCAAAAAGATTTCAACTTGCTGAATGCTCTGAGGATAGTTGTATTTTTAGCAATAAAGTATTTTTAAGTTAAGGTATATACATTGGGTTTTTTAGATACAATGATATTACACATTTAATAGACTATAGTATAGTATAAACATAACTTTTATGTGCCCTGGGAAACTGAACAATTCATTTGACTCACTTTACTGCAATATTTGCTTTGTTGTGGTTGTCTGGAATCAAATCCATAATATCTCCAAGGTATGCCTATAAATGGAATCATATGGTATGTACTCTTTTGTATATGACTTTTCATTTATAAGACTCATCCATATTGTTGTGTGGCAATAATGCATTCTTTTTCATAATTGGAGAGAAATCCATGGTATGACTATATTGCAGTTTATGTATTCTGCTGTTGATGAACATTTGAGTTGTTTTCACATTGTTAAGTAGTACAAATAAAGATGCCTTCAATATTCTTGCTTATGTTTTGATAAATATAAGCACTTATTTCTGTTGGGTATTTAGCTAAGAGTGGTACTGCTGGGTCATACGATACTTATTATTTTAGGGTTGGTAGATACTGCCAATTTTCTAAGGTTATTGTACTAATTTATATTCCCACAAAAAATTTAAGAGAATTCCATTTGTTTCATGTTCTCACAAACACTTGGTATTGTTCTTTTAATTTGAGCCATTCTGATGAAGGTATAGTAATATTTTATTATGATTTTTGTGCACATTTCCCTTTTGACTGAGCACCTTTTTACATGCTTATTTTACATGCTCATAGACATTTTGTACAGAGTCTATTGGGATCTTTTGCCCACTTAAAAAATTGAGTTATATTTTTCTTACTATTTGTAGAGTGAATCAGTATACCGGCTGGCTCCTATGGGAGGCAGATACCAATATGAAATGACCAGTACAAGAGATACACTGGGGGCAATACCTATGAAAGAAAAAGGAGAGAGAAAGAAGGAATAGACAGGAAGAGTTTTCAGATACAGGTCTGATACTTGTAAAAAGGGAAATGGAAGAACTGGATAGGAATACTATCAGATTGGTGTATATCTCCAAGAAAGTCTCAGCCAGTCCAATAAGGAGCTCTGACATAATGACTCCCCATAGAGACATTCTGTCCTGGCTAGGGATAGCGAGCCCTTGTTCCATGACTGTGCTCATAATCGGCTAGGTGCTTCCAAGGAATCACGTGGCCTTGGCTTGCAAGCTGAGGTAGATCCTCTCTAGAAGGGAGATCTGAGCAAAGTAACTTCATGGATGCCACAGAATTCTTTACCAGAAGTATGTGCTGCCAAATATTTTCTCCCAGTATGTGAATTGCCTTTTTATTCTCTTAGTGGCACCTGTTAGTTAATTTTAATTAAGTCCAACTTATCCATCTTTTCTTTGGTAGTTACTGCTTCTTGTATAATGTTCAAGAAGTCTTTGCCCTTCTCAAGGTCATGAAGGTATTCTCCTATGTTTTCCCCCAGTTTTATTATTTTTCTATTCACATTTAGGTCTATGATCCATTTTAAATAATATTTTGGGTATATGTATATTGGGGTTAACTTTTATTATTTTCCAGATGACAGATTTGTGCCAGCACTAGTTAATAAAAAGGCCTCCTTTCCCCCCACCACCTGCAGTGCAGAATGTAATAAACAAGAGACTATATATGTATGGGTCTGTTTCTGGATTTTCTAATCCAGCCCTTTATTCTATTTGTCTAAACTTGTGCCAGTATCACACTGTCTTAATTCCTGTAGTTTTGTAATAAATTTGGATATGTGGTACTACACATTCTTCAGCTTTATTATTCACTATTGGCTTGGCTATTCCAGGGCCTTGGTAATTCTACATACATTTAAGAATCACCTTTCCAATTCCAGCAATGCTAGGGTTTCAGCTGGGATTCATTAAACCTATGGATTAATTTGGGGAGACTTGACATTTAAACAATATTAAGTCTTTCAATCCATGAACATAGCATGCCTCTGGGGAGGAACTTCTAGGCAGATGGATAAGAAACAGCATGGCTTATGGAATATGAGATGCTATGAAGCACCTTCAACGAAGTGTGAAAGCACAGGACATGGAATGCAGAAGATGGGGCTGAAGAAAGAGATCTGATGTGCATTCATACAAAAGATTCAAGCAGTAATGGATTTGAATGGGTTTTAATGGCTTTCAAGGGGGACAAAAGTATAGGTGGGCTTAATAGTTAGACCATTCCAGGAGTTTAGGTGAGATATGATGAAGATTTGAACATGGACAATGGCAATAAAGTGGAGAAGAAATTGATTCATATTTTATTCGTAAAATCTGCAGGACTTGGTGACTGGATGTTGTGGGGTAGATGGGAGATGCTGAAAGTCAAAGATGGCCCCCAACTTCCTGACCTGTATCTGGGTACCTGTATCTGGTGGTACAAGAAATATGTGGTAAGAGTAAACTTGGAAGAAAAGATGTTGAGTAGGTTGAGTATGGGGTTCCCAAGAGAGGAGTACTTGGCACATAGTAGATATTTGTTGACCTGAACACTAATAATAACTGAGGGCCCTTGGGGAAAAACGATATGTGCTATTCTTTTCTATAAGCCCTAACAAGTAGCTGCTTATCATCTTTACAGTAATAAACTTTTTCCCCAGCATAAGTTCCCCCCAAATCAAAAATCACTACTTTCCTTTGTTATTTTTAGTCCATCCAAAAAATTAAGCATTTCCTATACAACTAAATATTTTCATTTTTCGTATGTGGACTGAATCTTTCAAGAGGGGGTTCAGCTACTTTAGAAAATAGTGAAAGGTGAGGGAGTGGGGGTGCCTGGTTGACTCAGTCAGTTAAGTGTCTGACTCTTGGTTTTGGCTCAGGTCATAATCTCAGGATGGTGAGATGGAGCTACAAGTCAGGTTCAGTGCTCAGCAAGGAGTCTACTTCTCTCTCTCTGCCCTGACCGCAGCTTGTGCTTTCTCTCTAAAATAAATAAATCTTTTTAAAAAAATGTGTGTGTTTCTGTGTATGTATATATATAAAATATATACATATGGGATCGAGCCCTGTGTCAGGCTCCAGGCTTAGCACAGAGTGTGCTTGGGGTTCTCTCTCTCCTTCTCCCTCTGTGCGCCCCCCTACACCCAGCTCTCATGCATGCAGGTACACACTCTCTCTCAATAAGTAAACAAAATCTTGGGGCGCCTGGGTGGCTCAGTGGGTTAAAACCTCTGCCTTCGGTTCAGGTCATGATCCCAGGGTCCTAGGATAGAGCCCCGCATCGAGCCCCGCATGGGGCTCTCTGCTCAGCGGGGAGCTTGCTGCCCCCTCTTTCTCTCTGCCTGCTTCTCTGCCTACTTGTGATCTTTGTCTGTCAAATAAATTCATAAAATCTTAGAAAAAATAAGTAAAATCTTAAAAAAAATTTTTTAAATATTTAAAAAATAAATAGTGAAAGGTTAAAAAAAAAAAACCTTTAAAGAGGTGAGATAGGGGCAACTGGGTGGCTCAGCACCTTAAGCAGTTAAGCTTAAGTGTCTGCCTTTGGCTCAGGTCATGATCCCTGCTCAAAGGGGAGCCTGCTTCTCCCTTTTCCTCTGCCATTCCCCCTGCTTATGCTCTTTCACTCGCTCTCTCTTTTTCTCCCTCAAATAAATACAATCTTAAAAAAAATAAATAAAAAGGGGAGAAAATAAAACCCATAGCTTAGTTATGTGACAAATAAAAATAGCCCTAGAGGGGCGCCTGGATGGCTCAGTGGGTTAAAGCCTCTGCTTTCGGCTCAGGTCATGATTCCAGGGTCCTGGGATCAAGCCTCACATCGGGCTCTCTGCTCCTCGGAGAGCCTGCTTCCTCCTCTCTCTCCCTGCCTGCCTCTCTTGCCTACTTGTAATCTCTGTCTGTCAAATAAATAAAATAAAAATCGCCCTGGAAGTAAATATAAACATGCTGTCCTATTAGTGAGATTTAAATAAGTCAGAGACTTTGAAAAATAAAAGATAAAACTTAATTAGTTCAAAATTCTGTAGTTTTAATAAATCTCTTTAGTCGCAACTTATGATTTTATAGATTGGAGTGGTTTTAGAACTGGTCTGAAGTCTGCAATTGGGATAGACTCTTGTTTGGCCCAGAACTTTTCAGTAAACAAACATTATTATACCCTATTAAGTTCAAGAGGTACATAAAACCAATCAGTTTCTGGAGGTGGAATATAAACAAATACAAAGCAAATACAAAGCAAAACAAATACAAAGCAAAATATTCTCCATTCCTATTTGTCATTCACTTTCCTAATGGATTCTTAAACATCTCGGCTCAGTTCTCCTATACAGCTCTGACATTGGGGTTGTAAGGGTAAATACAAGTCTAAAAAAATTAAATGAAAAAGTTTCCCTGGTTCCTGGGCTCCTGGGTGGCTCAGTCATAAAGTGTCTGCCCTGGGCTCAGGTCATGATACCAAAGTCCTGAGATCAAGTCTCCAGATCGCCCCTACTCAGCAGGAAGCCTGCTCCTGCATCTCCCACTCCCCCCACCCCCCGGCTTGCATTCCCCCTCTCACTGTATCTCTCGCTCTCAAATAAATAAATAAATAAAATCTTAAAAAAAAAAAAAAAAGCCCTAGTCCCAAAAAGGACAAGAAACTTCATCTCCCTTCTTTTCTTTTTCTTTTTTTTTTATTAATTAATTTTAGAGAGACAGAGAGATCACAAGTAGACAGAGAGGCAGGCAGACAGAGAGGGGGAAGCAGGCTCCTTGCTGAGCAGAGCCCGATGCGGGGTTCGATCCCAGGACCCTAAGATCATGACCTGAGCCGAAGGCAGAGGCTTAACCCACTGAGCCACCCAGGCGCCCCATCTCCTTTCTTTTCAATCAGCAATTCCTTTAGAAAAAAAATCAAAATTGTAAACGATTTCTCTCTTTGAGATGTATGTACACCTTTGAAAAAGCTAAGTAAGCCTCTTGCCAGTTCTGAATGCCGCTAAGGTCTTTCTTGGGAGCCTTGAAGTTATCTCTTTGAAATGCAAGTATCAGGGAGGACGGTACTCCACCTTCACCTCCCTGTCTTTGTGGGTGTTTAAACCTCAGCTTTTGGCTTCCAGATGTAATTTCGTATCATTTTTTCCTTTGGGTAAAGACAACAGGTCTGTCGTGGATTCTATCTACCTGGTTACATAAACAAATGAATTTTTTTTTTGTCTTTATTATCTCTTCAGTGCGTCACAGCATGCTTTAATGCTTATTCAATAATAAAATTGTTTCATTGTTTTCTACTTTTGGTGGAGGGTTTTTCTATTACGAGATTTTATTTTTAATTATTTCCCTAGAACTGGATCCTCCAGTTTCCGCACTTGTACAGCTGGTTGATAATCCCCATCCCCTCTCTGCACTTGTTTCAGGCAGTTAGATATAGTGGAAAGAGCATGCCTTTAGACAACCCTGGATTTCAACTGTGCTCTTCCCGTTACCAGAACTTAACTTCTCTGAAGTATTACCTTTTATTTTTTCCTCTGAAGTACTACTTAACTTCTCTGAACCCCTATTACATCATCTATAAAATTAGAATATGTTATAAATGAGGTAAATAAACTGGCACACAGGAGATTCTTAGCCCGTGAAAGTAGCAAAGTTATACTAGATGTCCTCAACACACTAAACTTTCCATCCACTCCCCCCTTTCCTCGTGGGTATCTGTCAACTCCTCAGCTGTTTCCTTACAGCGTTTCCTTCACTAATCCTGACCACACAGCATTATGAGGTAACGAACCTGAAGTGCGGATCTTAAAAGAGTTTGAAAAGTTTTAGGAGGTAAAGTACGTAAGGCTGACAGAGCCGTCGCAGTTCAGACAGAACAGGGGAAAATCAGACTGCGGGGGTCCCCAAATGCAAATACGTGAATTACAAACGAACACAGGCGCCGGCGGCTTCCGCACTTCCCCTCCGGGGCGCACCGGGACGTCGGCGCTGCGCCGCCCGCCGGCGCGGGGGCGACGATTTGCATATACGAAATTGGGAAGAGGGGGAACCACCCATCGAAAACCCCGGGCCGCCGTCCTCCCGGCTCGGGAGAGCTAGCCCCACTTCGCTGCCCGGCCCGCCCCCAAGTGCTCCCAGGCGGCCGGCCCCCTAGACGTCACCGCGCCCTCCCACCCGCTCCTGAACTTTAAACCAAGCGCCTAAGAACAACCTGGAGGAGGGGGATTTCTCCAGAGTCGGCGGCTTTCGCACGCTCGGGACTGTCACCGCCCGGCTCCCAGCGTTCCCTGCGCTCCCGAAGATCCCGCCTCTCGCAGCCGCGACCCAGTCTCAAAGCCCCGGACGGCCAGGGCGGGGGGCGGGGCGCAGGGCACGGACGGGGCGGAGCGCAGGCCCGGTGGAAGGCGGTGGTGCGCGCCCTACGTCAGCCGCGGGAAATCCCCCTTCCGCCAGGAGCCTGCCTCTAGGCCAGCAGTCGCTCGGTCCTCGCGGCGCTCCGCCCCCTGCCCCTGGCTCCCGCACCTCCGACGGGCGAAGCCGGGTGATCCGGAACGCTAGCATTAAGGGGGTGGGAAAGTGTGAGCCGCAAACCCCGAGGAGGGCGGGAAGGAGGAGGAGGCCCCGGGGGTGGTCAGGGGGACTGGGGGTCCCGCCGGCAGAGTCCCTCCGCCGCCGGACCGACGCGGGCTGATTGTGGCGGCCTCGGGTCAGGACACTTGGAGGGGCGGCGCGGTGAGCGGAGCCATGGCCTCGGGTGAGTGTCTCCGACGCGGGACCCGACCGCGGGAAGGACCTCGTCCGGGGGTCTTTGCAGCTCAGAGTGTCGGGGTCTCGGTTTCGGTTGTGCGCGTTCTGTCTTAAAATGGTCTCATCTGGCAGGTTGTCAGCCTTTAAAAAGTTACCTGGTTCGGGGGTTTGCGTGCGAAATCAAAGTCATGCTCTGTAATTTGATGCCATTATAATAGCCGGAACCTTAGAAATTCCCAGCGACTAAATCTTTAGGATTAGGGAAGTAACACGAATCTAAACGAGGACGGAGAGTTCCCATATTTAAAAACTGATTTATATTGAAATGGTGGTTTTATGTTTTAGAACAGGAATGAAGAACCTTCAGACCTCAGGAGTGCTCTCCTTTTTTTAGTTTAATTTCATCAAACGCCAGGAGGTGACCGCTGATGTGTTGACAGTTGTACAAAATGAGGTGCGGCTTTAAAAGTCACCAGTTCTATCTTAACAGGTCTGAAGTGGAAATGTTGCTTCAACAAAGTGGATGATTTCTACTATAAAGCGGGTACTTTATAGTTTACGGAGAAGTCATTTTTTTCTTTGTTGGAAGAAAGGGGGAAAGGAGTATTAGAATATCCGCGCTTAATTTGAAATAGGAGTGGAAATGAAAACTTTACATCACTAATGTAACAATTCATTTTCAGTTAATAGATGCGTAAATATCTTGCTTTGGGGGGGGCGAGTTTATCAAGAAACAGATTAGAGGGCAAGGGAGGGAGTCTCATATATATAGCCGTGGTTTAGATCTGCCTGTAACCTAAAGGGAAGTAAATCAAGTAGACTGTGTTTGAGTTGGACCTTTACAGGATTCTGGCAAGGTTCACGGGGCCCTTTCCCGGCAGACGGAGCAGAGGCAGGGTGGCCAGGTAGGGTAAATTAGCGCTATACTAGGAGGCTGAAGGTTTGGGGGGACTTGTTTCTGGTTGACCCGCGTCCTCCCAAGACCCTGGTTGAGTGACCCTCCGAGGCTGATGTCTAGCTGAGAAGAGGAAGTAGAAAGCATTAAAGGATTTTTTTTAAGGGGTTGAGCAGAACAATGCCATAGCTACTGCTGTAGGCCGAAAAGGAAATTGGGGTGGTTCACATGACATTTGATTTCAGTTTGTCTGTGGTTTTTTATGTGCGAATACAAGTGTAGTTTAAAATATTTCAACTTTCTCTTTACCCACTTCAGTGACCCCAAGCTTTCAGATAATTTTGTAAATTTATAATTTAAAAGCACATTTAGATTAAAAGTTCAAAGAGGATCTGAAATATTTGGCTAATTTATTGGTTGACAGAGATTTTGTATGAAAGTAGTAAAGAATGGTAAGCGTTATAAAAAAAAGGTCAGACTGCTGCCAATTTAACCAAACTTCATTAATTTGTGGCATGAGTGTAATACTTCTAATTCTTTTAAAAGAGAAAAGAACCATTTACACAGAGGATAACGTAAGACCTAAATCATTCAAAAATGTGATACAATTTAAATTTGTTTAATGGCACTATAGTTTGTGCTGTTGTGAGGACTGATTCCCTAATTTGAAGGGGAAAAAAAAATTAAAGGAATGAAAAGTTGCACGGTAATTGTCTTTTTTTTTTTTTTTTGCCTTTTCTGGAGTTACATTAAAATGGGACTATTTAAAATATGACAAGTTATTTAAATTGTAATTTAGTTGTTTGAAAACTGCCAAAGAAATTTTTAAAAAGGAATATGGGAGTATTAGTCACTTATAAAGGCCTTAGAGAAGAAGATTCAGTAAATTATAAATACTAATTCTGTTTTGAAACAGTAATTGAACCGAAAGAGTAATAGGGAAAAAATTTTGCTTAATTAGTTATAACTGTCTAGTTTAGATTATTTGTAGTAAGGTAGTATTAAAACCTCAAAAAGTATTTTTATTGATTACCAGGCACTTAAGACCATTTCTTCTTTTCTCACCGGATGTCATATGTAAATAGGTATGTGTAGCTGGATTTGTTACCTGTAAAATAACAAACATAGAATGTAAAAGTGACAGATCATAATCTCATTAGCAAAATGATTTAAGTACCATGAGTAACAGGGAATTTAATTTATAGATATATAAAAAATCACATATATGTATGTATGTGTATTATATATGTGTGTGTGTGTATACATATATATATATGAATGATTTTATATGATTCTAAATTTTGTTCAGGTAAATTACCAAATTATTTAGGATTTCACAGATTGGGTTCTATTAAGCTGTTATTGCTTTTTTTTTTTTTTTTTACTGTCTTTTTAACACAATTGATTAGAACAGGTATTGTTAAGAAAAATGTTCCCTGTCCCATGTAGGGCATGCATAGGCAGGCATTACTCTTTAAATATATGATTCTGTTTTGTTTAATGTAACTAAAATTAGCTATTTTGTCTGAATTTAAAGCTTCTCATTGTTCCTGTAGAAAGTGCAAAATGTGCTTATGCACACGTAGGTAGCTCTGTTTACTAGTATGTATGGTAAAATATGTTTTAAAGTTTGATAATTGATTTTTATTCACAGTTTTCTTTAGTATAGTTCTGTTCTGTTATATAATAGGAAGTACATGAAGAAACTTTTTGTAAACCACACTACTTCCAACTCTGGTGTAAATTTCAAGAGAACTATAAGTATTTCTCTTGAGTAAGGGGAAAAAAGATCAGTGTAGGTATGATGCAACTTAATCATTAACGGTAGAGCTGGAAGCTGGAATTGACAACTAAAGCAAAATACTTTTTTTAGGTAGAAGCCTACACACTATAAACATGAATGCTGTATCTGAAATGCCCCACGTGAAATGTAGAGACAACAGCTAAATAAAAGAATTACGGTGATGCATGACAGGGTAAAGGGAATGAATGAGTGAAATGGCTAGGGAGGAATTGTGATGAAATGATATCAGAAATATCTGGGTTGTGTGTAATATCTTTCCCAAATACAATGTAAGAGGCTCAGAATTTCCTTGTGTTCCGTCGTTCTCTCATCTGTGTTCTCTGCATGTGATTGGGTTTGTAGGCACGTGACCCAGATACTTGCATGGGACATACTTATACTAAAAAAATTTCTTTGTTTAATTCATTTTTAAGTAGGCATCTTGTAATTTTTATTTTTGAATCTGGAAGTCTTAAGATGGATGAGTTGGTACTGTCTTTTACTTTTAAGTTGATTAAATACCCGAGTAATCTGGAACAGATTTCAAATATTTCTCTACTTTTTCATTCTGGAAGTTAACATTTTTTTCAAGATTCTCTCTTTCCCCACCGCAGTGGAATCTCTATTGTGCAACTCTTGCATCTTTTATTTACCTTCTGGTGCGTACATCAGCCAAATACTCCTCTGAAAATTCCCCTATGTGGATGCTTAAGACTTATTTGAGAGTCATCCTCAGATACTGGAATAAATCTGGACTTTAGCCCATAATGAACCTGTTTTTATTCCAGTTCTGCCATTCTGTAATATAAAAATGAGAATAACTACTACAGCATCTTGTTCTGAGGAACAACAGAGACAATTCATGCGCATAAATGTTAGTTTTCTTATGCAGTGGAGCTGTTTGGAGACTTAGACATCTAGGAAATAGGAGCTACTAGAAGTAATTGGCACTCACTATTGTTTGAGTATCCTGACATTCTAGAATTCTGTGAAACCTTGAAAAATTGTAATAATAGACTAGAACAGATGCTAGATAGAAAGTCTTTCAAGAATATATGAGAATGAGGGGCGCCTGGGTGGCTCAGTGGGTTAAAGCCTCTGCCTTCGGCTCAGGTCATGATCCCAGGGTCCTGGGATCTAGCTCTCTGCTCAGCAGGGAGCCTGCTTCCTCCTCTCTCTCTGCCTGCCTCTCTGCCTACTTGTCATTTCTGTCTGTCAAATAAATAAAATCTTTAAAAAAAAAAGATTTAAAAAAATAAAAAAGAATATATGAGAATAAAAAAAAGAATAACAAAGAATGTCCATTTACTTTTAAACAGTTTGAAATGGTTTTCTGTATTTTTAAACTAGTGGAGAGGAATTTGACGGTGATGTTTGGAGGCAGCGTACCTTTTCTCCTTTGTCCACTTCAATGATAGTAAACATTCTGAAAAGAAAGTAAATCAAAACCGTCTTGATAATTGATTGTTATAACTTATCCTTCATTTGACTTCTTTTGTACCTTCTGTGTTAGTCTTTTTCTAGCATGTGGGAATAGTCTTAAGTTTTCATTGCCCTTTTGTTAATTGAATGCCATTCTATGTATGTGAGAAATGGTTACTCTAAATTTTGATCATAATTAGGAAGAAATGGAAAAAGTTTGTCTTAAGGTAAGGAAGCTTACCGCATGATTCAGTTGGGTTCCCAGGTTTGAGGAATGATGAATAGATCTCATTTTCTTTTTCTCCAGAGTGAGTGAAAGTGATACTTAGAAAAGTGTATATTGTTAGCTCCATCTGCTCCTTTGGCTTTCAGGTACTCTATTATCCAGTACTTCTGCAAGGGAGATGCAGTCTGCTGTCAGTTATTCTCAGCTGTGGTGTTGACACATTAGTGTGTGATCATTTGCTTGCTGTATTGTAAGAAACATTACTGATGATAATCACAGTATTAATTTTGTAAACAATTTACCTTTTAAATAGATCAGTGTGATTAAAGGTGATCCCTATCATAATGCTTTTTTCCCTTGCTTATATTTGGCTAAGCTTTTTAGAGTGGGAGAGAAAGAAGAGTTAAAGCGTCAGAATTTTTAAAAAAAGTCGTCAGATTTCCTCTGCCTGGTTTGTCTGTCATCCAGCCCATACTTGTACATGAATTTTTGGATTGCTTCTCTAGATATGTGATTCTTTAAGCTTCTTTATGTTTTAGGGCAATGGTTCTTAGTAGGAGTGTGTTAGAATTGCTTGGAAGGCTTTTTCAGAAATATGTCAGGGCTTTATAGATTTCTATTTCTATTCAGTAGATCACAGGTGGGATCAGGGCATGTGTGTTTTTTGAAAAAGCTTCCAAAATGATTCTGGTATACACCCCACTATGAACTCTTCCAGGAATTTAATTGGATCTAAATACTCACTTGCCTGTGGCAAGATGCATTATCTTCTTAAACTAAGTTGTATTTATTTTAGGTTATTTGCTCTAATGTTTTGGGTTTTTTTTAAAGATTTTATTTATTTATTTATTTATTTATTTGACAGAGAGGGATCACAGTAGACAGAAAGGCAGGCAGAGAGAGAGAGGGAAGCAGGCTCCCTGCTGAGCAGAGAGCCTGATGCGGGACTCGATCCCACGACCCTGAGATCATGACCTGAGCTGAAGGCAGCGGCTTAACCCACTGAGCCACCCAGGCGCCCTGTTTGCTCTAATGTTATTGTGACTTTACCCCCAGCTGTTTTTATGCTTGTTTTTTTTTTTTTTAATTTGATCCATTGGGATTCCAGCTATCATATTTGCTAATGTCATTCATAATTTCTTTTTTTATAACAATAATTTAAATTTATCACCTATAAAATGGGAGAATAATTCCTCTTCTGTTTTTATGAAGATTAAAGTTGAGAGGATCAAATGAGAATATATGTAAAAGTACTTTAAAACAGTATTATAATTACTGTAATTAATTTTTTCCTGAACAATTAATGCTGATTCCTGGTGCTAGCCATAAGGTTTTAATTAATGTGTTTATTTCTGACAATTGAGGCTCCATTTTTAACTTGTATTTCAATATAATTTTTTAACCTTAAAAACTGAAATAGCACTCTTTTTTGCTTAAGTGAAAATAAAAACATAGGTATATCTTGCAAACATTTTGGCTGTATTTGAAATATTATTTGGGTCAGTATTAGCATTTTACAGTATTGTTTAAAAGGTAGGAGTCAATCCCAACTTTGCAGTATTGGTTTAAAAAAAGTACAGTAATCAGCTTGCTTAGAACCACTTTGGAGAAATTTCAGTACTTTTCAGAACTGTAGTGATTCGAGATAATCTTAGTTAGGAGTACTTATTTTGCCTACAATTCTCTGATTTACATTTTACCTTCTTCCACTCCATACAAGACTACAGTTCAATGTTCCATCTTTAGGAAGAAAGGCACTTTAAAACAGTGCTGAGGGAGGAAGTGACTGCTACCTTATACTGATGCATGATATAAACATTAATAGCTGGAAAGTATTTTACAATCATAAATACAGATAAATTAGACTATGAATAGGTATGAAGAGTAAAAAGTGTAGCAGTTCTAATACCTACAAAGCACTATTTTTTTCCATAGTAGTGGAACCTAATAGGGAAAATATGATTAATCACGATTACTATCCCTTTGCTGTTTGTATAACTTACACAAACAAAAAGATTTTTAGATTTTCAGTTATTCACTCCCCAGATATTTACTGAATATCTATGTACAAGGCACTGATGAGTAAGTCACAATTCCTGCCTTCAAGTAGCTTGAAAAGAAATAGAACAAGTAGCTTTTTTTCAAGAAGAAATAAAACAGTGAGTCTTCCCTAAATTATAGTTATTTGGAATAATTGTCATAAACAAAATACTATGATAATTTAGAGGAGGGGGAGATTATTTCCAGCTGGGGAAATGTGAAATATTACAATAAAATATTACCTGGTTGATCATGAGACTTTTTACAAATAAAGAGCTTGTACAATAGGAAGACTAGGTTTCAAAGGTTTTTTTTTAAGTACTTGATTTTTTATGATCACTAATATTTGTCATTATTATAACTTTAAACCTATAAAAATCATTTTATTTTTTCTTTCAACAACTGCTTTTCTCTTGTCTAGAGACTTTTTTCACAAGCATTTTCTAGTTTAAAAAAGCATTGTGTAACCAATGAAATATTTGAAAAATCACTGTGAGCCTAGCACTTTTATTCACTCTTCCCCCAAAAGTTAGCCACTTACCATTAATGATGTAATTCTGTATCAACTTCCCACCAAGACACCTTTAAATAAGTAGTGGGCAGGGATTTATTTGACCTTTTAGTTAAACCACATACATTATTTAAGATATCACTTAAAAAATTCTGTTGAGTATTTCGAGTTATTGAGAGGAAAATGTACTTTCTTTCAAATTCTCCTGCAATGACATATGAGGATGTAAAATATTTGAAGCGAAATGTGAATTTGAGTTATTCATAATATACAAGGATATATAAATATGTGACATTGAAATACCCATCTGCATGCCTTACATTTTTCAATAAAATAAGTGTTATGAATGTGATTAGGTTAAAGTCAGTTTTCCCTGGCTCTAATAGTAACTTTACTCAGTAACCCAAAGTAGAAACTGTGGAACCTCAATGATTCTTTACTTGCTCTTAACCCTAATGTTCAGTCAGTCGCTAGGAACTGTCAATTTTATTGAAATAATCCTTCACTCCTGTTATCACTGCTAGATGTCAGACCTGCCCTCACCATTGCCCACAGTACTGTCACAGCCTCTAAACCGATCATCATACTGTCTCCTTTCTTTTCAACCTGTCCACTGCCGTCAGAATCCTCACTCTAAAATGTCAGTCCAGAGGCGCCTGGGTTGCTATCAAGCCCCACATCGGCTTCCTGCTCAGCTGGGGGCCTGCTTTTCCCTCTGCCACTCTCCCTGCTTGTGTTCTCTCTCTCTCTCACTATCTGTCAAATAAATACATCTTTAAAAAAATAAAATGTCAGCCCGATCATATGATTCCCCTGTAGAAAGCCATTCATTGATTCGTTGTCACTCATGAACTAAAATCCAAATCCCTAATGTCCTCTGTACTTTGAGCCCATTTGTACAGATTACAAATGTCCTTTGGCTTTTGGTTCTAAAGGTAGAAGTGTAATCCACTTCCACTGTGGCTTCATTGGTCATTTAAAAAAAATTTTTTTTTAAGATTTTATTTATTTGACAGAGAGAGACACAGTGAGAGAGGGAACACAAGTAGAGGGAGTGGAAGAGGGAGAAGCAGGCTTCCCGCCGAGCAGAGAGCCCGATGCGGGGCTCAATCCCAGGACCCTGGGATCATGATCTGAGCCGAAGGCAGACAGACGCTCAAGGACTGAGCCACCCAGGCACCCCTCATTGGTCATTTTTAAACTCTTCTTCTGTGCTGCCCCAACTTTGGACACATTGTTCCCTTTTACCAGAAGGCCTTCCTCTCTACTCTACCTACCTTTTTGCTTCATTAACTCTTTTTCCTTTGTTTTTGACATAGGCATGCCTAACTCTTCTGCTCTTACTGTCATTTTATGCACAATCTTGTTAGCATAAACAAAATTTTGTTTGTTGGACTCTTCTGTAGTCTAATAATTGGTGGTTTTGCCTCATTGTTCTATAAAATTCTTGAAAGTATCAGTTGTTACACCATCATGATATTACTATAAATCATTGTTTCAAGAAAGGATCTGAAACAATTGTAGACAACATTTATTGAGTATTTGTCATAGGCATGATGCTTGTTAAGAACTGAACACACACTACCTTGAATCCTCACAAAACCCATATAAGGTAGGTGCTATTACTATTATTCCCATTTTATAGATTAGGAGACTTAGAAGATACATTTCCAGGATCCTTGCTATTAAGATATGGCGAAGTAGGACTCAAAAGGCTCCTTCCTAACATGGTACCAGTAAGACCCATTGTATTACCCTTTCTAAAGATTTGTTTGCATTCTAACAGAGGGTAAGTCTTTAATCAGAGAAATGAATTATCTAAGTGTAGGAATTTAAAAATCACTTAACTGATAGAAGGAAAATGGTTTTTTTTTTAATGGAAGACATATTTATACCCCTGAAATAGACACATTGCCAAGTACCCTACTTGTAAGCATACTTGAGTGTCTTCATTGAACTTTTCATATCTATAATATGGATAATAAGAAGGGTAAAGATGCATATGTTCTAGACAACTTTACTGACATAATTAATGTATGATATATTGCACATGCCTAAAGTTTGCAATTTGATAGCTTTTGACATATGAATACAACCTTAAAATCATCATCTCAATCAAGATAATTAACATATCCATCATCCCCCAAGTTTCCCCATCTATTCTACACCCTTTTTCTTAGGCAGTCAGTGATCTGCTTTTTTTGATTATAGATTAGTTTACATATTCTAGAGTTTTATATAAATGGAATCCTATAGGATGTGCTCTTTTGGTCTCACTTCTTTCAGTCAGCTCAACTTTTTTTAATTGGAGTATAGTTGACACATACATTAGTTTCAGGTGTATAACATATAGAATTCATCCACGTTGTATAGATCAGTTCATTCTAAAGTTCATATTTTGAATTACATTTGTTATAGAAAGTGAGTAATTTTTTTCCCTCTGTTGTGTCTTCAGTAAAGAGATTTAGATGGAACTGATTGAAAATTCTGTTGAATTTAAAATGAACACTTCTGAAACTTATTTAGATGCTCTATGTATCAATCCTTTAAGATTCCAGGGGAGATTTAAAAAAAAAAAAACTTACATGTCCTTTTTGCAAGGATTTAAATGCGTTTTCATTTTCAAGTAGCAATCTTTCAGTCCGCTGTTAGGGGTCTAATGTAAAATCAAGCAGTTCAACTTATTTTGGAGTATGATATTGTACTTTTGAAGACTATCTTCTTGACCCTTCTGGGGGAATCTTGAGGGATATCCTTGTACTAGGTCTTATGTGTGAAGTGAATATCTCTGAAGTGGGGATCTCAGAACTTCACGTTGGCATTAGCTCTTGATATTAAATGATAAAGTGCTAACCAATGAATATGACTTGAGTAATCTTGTGTTAACACTGTATAGGAGATCAGTATGAATGGGAGAAGAGGCACCTTTACCATCCAATCGTGGGTAGTTACATTTCAACCTATTATTTAATATTGGGAGGGAAAATTTTTTAGTCTGCTATTTTGAAAAAAACAAAATGGTCAAATCCATTATTACTATTATTGTAATCTTACCCTCCTCCTTTTTAAAATTTTCAGGTGGGTATAACCCATGTATAGAAATCATTGAACAGCCCAGGCAGAGGGGCATGCGTTTTAGATACAAATGTGAAGGGCGATCAGCAGGCAGCATTCCAGGGGAGCATAGCACAGACAACAACCGGACATACCCATCTATCCAGGTAATAGACCCTTCTCTTGTGTGTATCTTATTTTTAATTGCTCCATATTTTATTTATAGCAATCACATGAAAGGACCAGTTTCTTCACAGTGTGCTCTCATTTCCACTGTGGCTTAAATATATTCTTTCAAGGGATATTTTTGACATGACTGTGAATATAAGAGCATGGCTTTCAGTGACCCAACATCCAATTATTTTCTCTTGCTCCATGATAATATTTTGGTATAACTTGTTTTAAAAAGAAAACAAACAGAATCAGATGATATAACCAGTTGAAATCGGTGCAGAAAATAATATGCCAAGGAATGGAGAAGTAAATTCTTCCCTTCTGATATTCCCTGGAAAGTTCCATCCAAACCGTATTTGCCAGTCAGTTGGACTTTATTTATCTAGTGCTAACTACATTCTATAAATTGAACTCTCTTTTAGTAGGTCAGTTCTAAATGGGATCAGATTATGGTTCATATATTTAATTTCCCCCTTTTTTCAGATTATGAACTATTACGGAAAAGGAAAAGTGAGAATTACATTAGTAACAAAGAATGACCCATATAAACCTCATCCTCATGATTTAGTAGGAAAAGACTGCAGAGATGGCTACTATGAAGCAGAATTTGGACAAGAACGCAGACCCTTGTTGTAAGTACATAGCCATAGACATCTTTAGGAATAGGATAAGCAGAGGATTCTCTGTTTCCTGGACATGTACATCTGTTATTTCTTAGCAGGATAAAGTGATTTCTCATTCTTCTATTTACTGTAGTAGACATTTAAATTTTCTTAACTCTTATATTAGAACCTGCCTTTTATTCTTTATTAGTAGACACAGCCCATCAGGGTAGCAAAAATACATATTTATTGCTACTAAAGGTAAACCTAAACTTATTTTACGTTGTGATTTTCTTTCTTAGTGTGAACAATCTCTGAAATATTTTCTTGCATATATTTTTACTGTCTTTTCATTAATAGTTAAAAATTATCAGATATGGGAAAACCAGCTGGAAACCTGGAGTTATTACTTAGAAAAGGACAGGTATAAAAATAACATGACGGTAGTTCTAAGATAAGAAAAATGATGTAACACCTTGGTGTTGGTGAGGCTGCCAGAAGATGGGTCCATTCATCATGTTGGTGATAGTATAAATTAATAAAATCCTTCTGGTAGGCACTTTAACAACTACATAGGAAAAGCCTGAAAAATATGAATGTCTCTTGAACCAGCAATTCTACTTCTAGGAATTTATCCTCAGGAAAAAATTAAGTATGTTCAGACATTTAGCTGTAGTGATGTTCATTGCAGCTTATTTTGTAATGGCAAAAAGTTAGAAGCAATCAAAATAATAAACAAGGAGAGATCCGTCAGACAATCTGGTACATCCATGCAGTGTACTCCTATGTAGCCTTAAAAATAACATTGCAAATATCTCTTTGTATAAAAAGATATTCACACTATGTTAGATAAATAGGTTTTAAAACAGAATATGTGATAAAAAAAATCTTAAAAAGTATATGTGTACATGTACTTGGTAGTATATACACTAAGGTATTAATAGTAGTTGTTTCTTGGTGGGTAAGACTGGGGTTTTATGTTTTTCTTTTAACTTGTGTTTATTCTGTGATTCATCTTTTATAATGAACATGCATCACCTTTGGAAAAATGAACCTAATTACAACGAGGAAAATGTTAGTAACCTCCTTATATTAACCCTAACTATCTAGAAAATATACTTTAAAAATATTCCTCTTAAAATAACAACACAAAACAAAAAATATCCAGTAATACTCATATGGCAAGAAATATTTCCTATTTTATCATGTGACCTCCCAACACTATTTTACATTGTGGACCACTCCCTTCTTGGAACATTCTCATTTCTTGATTTCTCTGAGAACAGACTCTCCTGTTTTATTTCCTACTTTTCTGGCTGTTCCTTCTCAATCTTAATTACAGACAGTTAAATTCTTAGTTATGTCCAATAATGCCCTTTATGGCTTTCCTGCTTCTCTGCCCAGTTCAGGATCCTTTTAAGGATCACACACTGTATTTACTTGTCATGTTTATTTAGTTTTCATGATTATTAAAGTCTCCTTTAATTTAGAATAGTTTCTCAGCCTTTTTTGGTCTTTCCTGACATTACCATTTTTTTTGAAGAGTCTAGGCTACTTGTTTTGAAGATTGTTGAATTTGGATTAGTCTGAATGGTTGCTTGTTTATATTCATGTTAATATGAGTAACATGAATAATATTTTCATGTTAACATGAAACATTTTAGATGAGAAATCTACAGAGGGCGTGCTATGTTGTTTTCAAAATATCCCTTCAGGAGACATGGGATATTAGTGTTTTACTTCGGTGATATTAATTGGCATTCTATTGTAAAGAAAAACTTTCCCTTTTTTCCCTTCCCCATTAAAAAAAAAAAAATACCACTGCAGACCCATGGATTTTTATATTCAGTGTACTCTATCTAGTCCATTACTGGTATTGTTATTTTGATGTTCAGATTGACCCAGATTTGACCAATGCAGGCCCTTTCCGCCTGCTTCCTATGTCCTTTTGATATGCTTCTATCTTTCTTTGGGCACTTCTTTACTTTCTGACACAGCAAAGTGTTCAGGACTTACTTGTACTTTTCTTGCCCCAGCTCTGAAATCAGTTTTTTTCTAAGGAGCCCTGGTTCCTTTCAGTGGAGAATGGTATTTAGTCTCATTGTCTTTTTGACATATTCTCTTAAATATATCAAAAGCACCTCAACTAGGTGCCCCAAACCCCGACTTTTCCATGATAGTACTTCTTTCTTCTCAGTGGGTCTTCCAATGTGCCTTATCTCAGTGGTTGCTGTAAAAGCCCCCAGACATGAGTATCATCCTTGCACCCCTCACACAGGCACACACACTGAATTCATTAACAGGTACTTCCTAAATAGTTCTTGAATCTGTACACTGCTCTCAGTGATCTCCGTCATCACCACACTACCCATAGTCCAAATCTGGGCTGCACAATAACCCCCTGACTGGTCTTCTTGCATCAACTCTCTTTGTACCTCTTCCGCCCAGATCTGTCCTCCACTTTAGCCAAGGTGACTTTCTTAAAAATTAATTTATTTGGAGTGATCTTTTCAAATACAAATCTGATTGTCATATTCCCATTTAAAACATTTTAATGGCTTTATGTGGCTCTTGGAATAAGGGCAGTATTCCTTATTGGCTCACAAGGTTCACAGGGTCTGCTTGTATTTGTAACCTTCATCCTGTGCTCTCCTTGAAGTCCATACTCCAGTCCCAGAGGGCTTCCTCTAGTTTCCTGTGCTCACAGGACTCTTCTGTAGGGGCCTTTGCTTGTTCTGTTCCTTCTGGCTGAAGTCTTTATTCTCCTCTTCCCCTAGTTCATCTCTGTTTATGTTAAGTACCACTTTGTACAGTAAGCTTCTCTGTCCTTCCTAAACTGATCAACTCTCTCCTGTCATAGGCTTCCATGACATAGTGTATGTCTCCTTCAATTAAACTTGTTATGGTTTCAGTTTAGCATTTTTTGCATGTGATTATTTAATATTGATCTGTCTGCTTCACTAAGCTAGAGGTCAGCAAACTTTCTCTGTTAAGAGCCAGATAATAAATATTTTAGGCTTTGCAGGCCATATGGTCTCTGTTGCATCTGCTCATTTCTGTTGTAGTGTGAAAGCACACATAGACAATGTGTAAACAAATCAGCTTGTTTGTGTTGCAAAAAATCTTTATTTAGAAAAACAGGTGGTGGGCCGAGTATGGTCTATGGGCCACAGTTTGCAAACCTCTACACTAGACAAAGCTCCATGAGGAGAGGGATTGTAATGCCCATTATTTTCTAGAGTTTGTGGTACAGAGAAGGAATCCCAAAATTTGTTGAATGACTGAATCATGAATGAATGAATAATAGTTTCAAATAATCTTCATGATCCTTGGTTTCCTCATGTCAGAATTTCAAAAATCTCTCATTTCTAATATTTTATGAATAGCAGTCAGATACAATTTTTCAGATGAAACAAAATTAAGTAGTGTATAAATATATTAAAATAAAAATTCTTTAAAATCTTTCATCAAAGAAAAAGTGAGAACCAAGGTGTGAATCTTTCAAAGAAGTGGAATACTTTTGAGGAAGAGGATTATGGGTTTCAGGGTTTCAAGAAAGGATTATGAATTCAAGATTTATTTTTTAATTATTGGAGGCAAAGGAAAGAAATGCCAAAGATACTTTAGGTGCTAACAGAATGACAAGTATGGTGAAGGTGCAGAGCATAAACATAAGGCCCCGTGAGCATGGAAAGGAGCAAACGAGGCAGGCAGCCTCCTGTTGCCTAAGTGCCATGTGAAGTTTGAACAAATAGTAATGTTATTATAACCAAGTTTTGCTTCCTTATTCACACCCACCCAGCTTTAATGATGTCATGGTTTTTCCATGTGGGAACAAGTATGACTGGTGGTGGTAGGGGAGTTCCCCCCACCATCATCTGTGCTAAAGATATGCAAATTAGTAATATTTGTAGCTTTTGAGAAGTTTTCCATAAATGACATTTTGAAACTTTTGCTAAATATTATCGTTCATATTAAACACCTTTCTAATTTTTTTTTAAAGATTTTATTTATTTATTTGACAGACAGAGAACACAAGTAGGCAGAGAGGCAGGCAGAGAGAGAGAGAGGGAAGCAGGCTTCCTGCTGAGCAGAGAGCCCAATGTAGGGCTCAATCGCAGGACCCCGAGATCGTGACCTGAGCCAAAGGTAGAGACTTAACCCACTGAGCCACTCAGGCACCCCTAAACATCTTTCTAATTTAAAAGAAAACATTTCAGTGCTTTCTTATGAATGATTATTATAACTTCATTTAATATAGCATAAAACACATTCCACTGCTACTAGTAGTGAAGTCAGGGCTCAAAAATCAAATGTCCATGGAATAGATCAGGTGTAAGAGGACTAGCAGGCACTGTAGTAAATTGGAGAGCCATGTATAAACGGGGCCGCAGGTGATCGGCTCCATCGAGGTGCTCCTGTACTAGGCTGCTATGGCCAGACCTTTCAAATGTTCAAGAGAAGCCAGAAATCCAGATGTTCATATGCAATTACTGGATTGTTAAATGATAGTAGAGTGTGTGCTTTTTTTTTTTTTTTAAATACAGGTGACACTCTTATGGGCTCAGCAAAACATACCTGTGGGCCTCCTTTTACAACTTTTTTGTTTGGGAGGTCAATTTTACTTTCCTGTTAATGTTCATCTGTTTTGGTGTATTTGACATAGGCATAGAATGTACCCTTGATTTTTGCAGTATTTTTTGGGAAAACTTCATTTATATGTCCTTGTGTTTAACTATAATACAGTTTGAAAGCTCTGTTTTCCTTCTAGTTTTCAAAATTTGGGTATTCGTTGTGTGAAGAAAAAAGAAGTAAAAGAAGCTATTACTTCAAGAGTAAGGGCAGGAATCAATCCTTTCAATGGTAAGTAATGTCTGAGAGAATTATTTCTCTTATTTGCATATTGACCTATTTGTGCAAATTAATTCTATTTGTATCTTGAACCTGTGCTTTAGAAGCTGTCTTAAGTTTTGTGATCACTCTTCTGCTTGCTGACAGATACCTGTATTTGAGGAATGAAGAAGATTTCAAATTTTTTTTAAATTTATTTATTTGTCAGAAAGAGAGGGAGAGAGAGAGAGCGAGCACAGGCAGACAGAGTGGCAGGCAGAGGCAGAGGGAGAAGCAGGCTCCCCGCCAAGCAAGGAGCCCAATGTGGGACTCGATCCCAGGAAGCTGGGATCATGACCTGAGCCAAAGGCAGCCACTTAACCAACTGAGCCACCTAGGCGTCCCGAGGAATGAAGAAGATTTCAAACCTTTCATAGTGTTGGGGAAAAAAATTCTCTGACAAACAAGGCTTTTCTGGTATCCATGGAGAGGGCCATTGTATTCTATAAGAAAACCTCCCAAATGTTCTGATTTCTTTTTGAATGTGGGCTTCCATTTGCCACTCCAGCAGACAGTATACATTACCCTCCCTGCATGTGGTTATTTAAATCAAGGTCATACTCAACAGTGAAATTTAAATTAATCCCAGTGTGGAAGAAGACATATAGAAATAGTAGAAACTATACAAAATACTTTCATTGTATATTTGTGTATAAGGCTAGGTATTTACTGGTTAGTAGGTTTTATCAAGGATAGTGTGATCTGGTGTAGCGCCTGGCAATTGTAAGCACTCTGTGTTGTTTGAGGAGATGAATAATTACACCAGGCTAAATGCTGGCACCCACACCAGGGTAATGTCCACTGTAAAGTCTTCTGCAGCTACTTCAATAGGCATAATACAGGAACTGAACAACTATAACATTTTCAAAGAACAGATCTCTTAAATAGATTTAAGATATCCTCATATCGTTGGTTTGTGTTTTTCCTGGATATATAAAAATAACTTAAGGGTTATGAAGATAATTTAAGGAATATGTTCATAACCAAGTACTGTGTTTTTATGAACCAGAATGTCTGCATCTCTTCTCCCTAGGTCTTTATTTTTTATACTGCTTAGTATAATGCTCTAAACAAAGTCCCTTTATTCCCCTTCAGTTTTCCTCATGAGAGCAGATGACTGTTAAGTTTGGTGTGTATTTTTCTAGAATTTCCTTTTACATGTATATCTGTCTCCCTAGTTTAGGAACTTAGCATCTCATAGTTTTTACAGTGGAGACTACTGTAGTGTAGGATGCCAGCATTTAGCTTGGTGTAGTCATTCATTTGTTCAAACAATACAGAGTGCTTACAGTTGGTATCCAGCAAAATCTACGAAACAGTAAATATCTAGCTGTATACACAACTATATGCATGTATTTTTTTATATAAATAGAACCATGCTATACTGCTGCTGCTTTTTTCTTGTCACGTAGGAATAGATCTTAAATATTTTTCCATGTTAGTACTTATAATCTATTTTACTTTTTTTTTTTTTTAGATTTTATTTATTTATTTGACAGACAGAGATCACAAGTAGGCAGAGAGGCAGGCAGAGAGAGAGAGAAAGGGAAGCAGGCTCCCTGCCGAGCAGAGAGCCGGATCTGGGGCTCGATCCCAGGACCCTGGGATCATGACCTGAGCTGAAGGCAGAGGCTTTAACCCACTGAGCCACCCAGGTGCCCCTCTATTTTACTTTTTAACAGAGTGCTCTACTGTTTGTATAGACCAGTTTATTTATCTAGCCATCTGTTAATAAACATTTACGTTATTTTCATTTTATTTTTAAAAAACTCCACTGAACAGGGACGCCGGGGTGGTTCAGTGGGTTAAGCGGCTGCCTTCGGCTTGGGTCATGATCCCAGCATCCTGGGATCGAGTCCCACATCGGGCTCTCTGCTCAGCGGGAAGCCTGCTTCCCCTTCTCTCTCTGCCTACTTGTGATCTATCTCTCTCTCTCCATCAATAAAGAAATAAAATCTTAAAAAAAAAAAAAACTCCACTGAACATATATACATGGAGTTCTTGTGTGATTATTTCCTTAGGATAAATGTTGGTTTGGTTTTTTGTTTTGTTTTGTTTTGTTTAATATTTAAGTCCTCTCTACATGGGATCAAACTCATGACCCTGAGATCTAGGATTGCTTGCTCTTCAGACTGAGTCAGCCAGGCACCCCTAGGATAAATACTCAAAAGTGGAAAATTTCTGTGTTAGGAATATGCCCATTTTCATTGCTAAAGTTAAACCCCAAACTTATAAAGAGTCCATCTAAGTCCAGATGCAGTATAAAACAGGGATCATGTAGTATAAAACAAGAAGATCATAAATAACAGCTACCATGTATTAAGTATTTTTTCTATGTCAAGGAGTAAATGTTAAGTGCTTTATGTATGCTATATATTTAGTCATTACAACAACACTGCTTTATAGAAGAGAATCCCAAAGCTTTGGTTATGTAATTTTCCTAAGTTATGTAGCAAGTACAGGTGGCAGAGCTAGAGTTCAAGTCTCGGTCTCCTGACTCCAGTGGAAAAGGCATTCAGAAAGGAGACGCAGGAGTCAAGAACCAGATGGACCCTCTAGAAGATTTTTAGGTTTTTTGTTTTTTACCAATCCAGAACCAGCCATGATGTTAATAATAATCATATAGCACTTAGAATAGTTCTTAGTATAAAATAGGTGCTTTGTATATTTTATTTTACTTAAAAATTTTTTTAAGTTTATTTCTTTCTCTACCCCCTATGGGGCTCAAACTCACAACCCCGAGATCAAGAGTCACATGCTCTTCCAACTGAGCCAGCCAGGTGTCCCTTATTTCATTAATTCTTACAGCAACCTGTGAGGTAGGGTCTATTGTTATCTCCATTTTGAAAAGAAGGAAGTGAAGGCACAGAAAAGTTAAGAACTGGTTAAAAAGTTAAGAACATAGAACTGGTAAGTGGTGGTGCTGGGATTTGAACACAGGTAACCTAGCTACCAGGCTTATGATCTCTCTACTGAGCTGCCTAGGTGGATTTAGATTTGGGGAAGGGAGCAGTCCTGCCAGTTGGGCCTTCACAGTATTTGTGGTTTTGGTTGTTGTGTAGTTTTTTATAACATCTATTTTTTCCCCATAACTCTTTTGGTCTCTCTGGTTGAAGGACTATCTCACAGTTTGAGTTGTGGAATCCACCCCACCCCCACCCTGTTAGAGTAATCTTAGAACAGTGCTTTTAGCCTATTATTCTGATTAAGGATTTGGAATGGCTCCTTTAAAAGTTTAAAAACTAAATGGCCCTAAATTGAAAGTCTTACACATGTAACTCCAACATATCTTTCCTGTCTTCTCTTCCACTGGTCCTCTTCATAAACCCCTCAGTATTCCCACAAATCTCCATTGTTCACCCTACCCTGACCATCTCTCAGTCCATTTCCATTTTCCAGAGGAATGTAAGCTTACATCATCTGTAGCCTGAAGCCTGGACGATTGTTAGCCCCGAAATCTGTGGTCCTGCCTCTGTTTTTTATCATCTTCCAAACACTTTATACACTGCATACAAAAATATCCTTCTAAAGCCAGTATGAATCACTTCAGAGCTCTACTTACCATCCTTCAGTGGCTCTGAATAATTTTCAGCAGTGATTCTCCATTTGAATGTGCATTAAGAATCCCTTCTTACTTGCTAAAAAGGTAGATTCCTGGTCATATTCTGACTAATTTATTAGGTCTGGCAAAGGATCTGGTACTGTGTTTTGTGTGCATGGTTTTTTGTTTGTGTGTCTGTGTGTTTTTTTAAGATTGATTTATTTGAGAGAGAGAGATTGCACACAAGAGCAGAGGTGAGAAGGAGAGGGAGAAGCAGGCTCCCTGCTGAGCAGGGAGCCCGACTCGGGGCTCAGTCCCAGCACCCCAGGACCGGGACCTGAGCCAAAAGCAGATGCTTAACTGAGTCACCCAGGCAACCCTGGGACTGTGTTTTATGAAACCTTTAGCTCCATGTTTCTTAACTTATTTGACTGTGACTCACAGAAAAAACATCTTATTTCTCCACTCAATACATACCATACTATCCTTTACTACATGCAGTATACTCTATGCCCTTGCATTCCATTTCTCCCCTCTACCTTTTTAAAGGAAATGCTTATCCAACTCACCAAATTAGTTTTATGACCGACCAGTGGGTCCCAAATTCTTACTACATGGAATATGTTCTCTATGCTATTCCATTCTTCCATTGCTTTCCATTACATTTCTTTCTCTATTTCTTTTTCTTTTTAAGAAAATGCTTATCCACATGCACCTCTGTTTATAGCAGCATTATTTACACTAGCCAAGATGTGGAGGCAGCCTAGTGTCTGTCACTTCTGGCCTGCATCCTCTGCCTCAACTTCCTGTCCCTCCTTCCCCTAATACTTAGTTTCACACATATGTGCTTTGTTTTGCCATCTGAACCATTTTGCCATGTTAGAAGAGCCACATTCTTTCTTACTACTCAGCCTATATATATGCAACTCTCCTACTTGGAATATTCTGATCTACCTGGTCAGTTCTTCCTGCTCAGCCTTCAAGTTTATGGTCATCTCTTTGAAGCTTTCTGTGACCTTTCCAGACAGAACAGAGTATCCTGTTTTCCCAAAATGTACATATTTCTAAAATGATTTGCTATAATTTTGTTTGCATGTTTCTCCTTCACTGAGTCCTGAGTTCTGAAGGATGTCTTCTGTGTATGTTTAACACATAGCCTAGTATCTGGCACATGGTAGATGCTTAATTAAAATTTGTTGAAAGGGATGGGGCGCCTGGGTGGCTCCTTGGGTTAAAGCCTCTGCCTTCGACTCAGGTCATGATCCCAGGTCCTGGGATCAAGCCCCGAATAGGGCCCTCTGCTCAGTTGGAAGCCTGCTTCCTCTTCTCTCTCCCTGCCTGCCTTTCTGCCTGCTTGTGATCTCTGTCTGTCAAATAAATAAATTTAAAAAAATTTTGTTGAAAGGGTAAATAAACAAATGAATTAGTGAACATGCCTTGTTTGTACTTGTCTACCAAAAATATTCAAGTTGTTTTCCTTACCTAAAATGCCCTGAAAACCTTTTCAGCTCTCTTGAGCCCAAGGTGATATCCTCCTAATTACACCATTCACTTGGCAATTGGTCATGAAAAGTTTGTGACATCTATTGCATCATTTAATGCTTCGGTTGTCTTCTGAGATGCATTTCATGCTCATTGTAGACAGATCTATGATGAAACTGAGTTATATTTCACTTTGGTACCTAAATAGTATATTTATATTAAATATCTTGATGACTAAGTGCCTTGAGATAAAAGTCTTCTACTTCTATGCAGTAGGTTACACATCTTAACTACTTACATGCATTCATTCCTTCAACAGGTTTTTGTCTCATTCAGTCATTATAGTCCTAGCTTGTTCTAGGTGCTTTTGGTAAGTTAGTTTATAAAACAGACAGAAATTCCTGCCTTTGAGGAGCTTGTATTTCTGTGGAGAAAGACCAACAATTAACAAATTTACTAGATAAGTGTATTATATAATTTATTAGATACTGAAAAGTGCTAAGGGGGAGTATCAGCAATGGAAGGAGCTTGGGAATCCATAGTTGAGGGGAACAGGTTATAAATATAAATAGGTGGTTAGAGTAGGCCTCATTCTCTATTCTTTTGTAGTTTCCATAATAGAAATAGATTATTATATGTTATTGTTTCCTAGAATGAATAAAACCTAAAATGTACATCTCTAATACTAAGCAAAACAAAATCTAATCCCTCTAAAAAAACTCAAAACACTAAAAACTGATTTAAATAACCTGAACTCAGAGGTAGAATTATCCTTTCTTTGATTGTTTATTTTATTTTTGGGACCTGCAAGTTCAAATTCTACCACTTACATAGAAATTTGTCAGAGCTGAATTGATACTTTTTCAAGGCTGTATCACCTCATGTAGGAGATTGCTGCTGTACTGCAAGAAACCAGCTGACTTGGTTTTTGTGATATATATTTATGATATATAGAAACAAAGGAGTTTCTCAGTTCTCCTGGGTTTTAAAAAAAACAAAACAAAGCCAATGGAATTGGAAATGCTTAGCAGAATAGGATCTACAAATTCTGCTCCATAGACTGATGCTATCACATTGTGACAGTCTGTTTTCTAGAGATCAAGTATCATGTGAAAATACAAAGGTTATTAAAAATGATTCTTACTTTGGGGCAGCTGGGTGGCTCAGTGGGTTAAGCCTCTGCCTTCAGCTCAGGTCATGATCTCCGGTTCCTACGATTGGATGGAGCCCTGCATCAGGCTCTCTGCTCAGCAGGGAGACTGCTTCTGCCTCTCTCTGCCTGGCTCTCTGCCTACGTGTGATCTCTTTCTGTCAAATAAATAAATAAAATCTTTTAAAAAAAATGATTCTTACTTTGCATAGAATTGGTTTGTGTACTACATCAATTAATATGTTGTAAGGCCATTCTTTATCTTTCTTGCTATCAGTTCTTTAAAACAGGAACTAACTTTGCAAATGGGGATATATAGCAATCTAGTATTAAACTTGAGGCTTCATGTAAAAATATTGTTCAGTTGTCTAAGATATGCTAAAATCTAAGGAATTTAATGAAGGGCTTCACTATCAAGTTTTAATAGTGTCCATTTAGCTGGAATAAAAGAAAAACTTGGACTTCGTAGAGGACTCTTACCATGAAAGCTGAAAAAAATTATCATTTTCTATTTAATGACATATGAGGAATTCTAAGATTCAGTAATTAAAATCTAAAGGATTTTGATAATAAAGAATTTGCCATTCAGTTTTGTTAGGTATTTTACTGTTTTTCCACATACAGAGGACATTGAGTTGTTACAAAAACTGTTTTACAGTTGAGTTGGGGGAATTATTTTATATTGGTAGTCTGTAACAGAACAGTGTATTTTGTTAATTTTTTCCCAAGTTTTTTAAGAAAACAGTTTAAAAAGACGTGATCAGAGTGCCTGGGTGGCTCAGGTGGTTAAGCATCTGCCTTCGGCTCAGGTCATGATCCTAGGGTCCTGGGATTAAGCCGTAGGTCAGGCTCCCTGCTCAGTGGGGAATCTACTTCTCCCTTTGCCCCTCCTCCTCCTTGTGCTCTCCCTCTCTCTGTCTCTCTTACTGTCAAATAAATAAAATCTTTAAAAAATAAATAAAATTATTAGTCTATAAACTCTATATTTTTATCCTGTTGTTTACTTGTGTTTTCAGTAATATTTAACTGTATTAGAATTTTGGAAATGTCACATCTCTAGACCCAATAGAGGTTACAATTGACTTTAAACATTTGAGTCCCTGCTTCTAAGAGAAATACATCATGGTAATATATTTTTGATAAAAATGAAATTCTTTTAATACTGCTCTTAGGATTAAGGAGTAATATTTATTTCTAAAGATAGATTAAGAATGATTGTTACCTTGTTTCCTTTTGGTCAAATATTAAGGGAAATTTTAAATTAGTTTAAGAGGAACTTAAGAGAATTTGTTCTCATACTTCAGATTTTGCATATTTTTAAAAGCTGAGTAGCAGTTGTCATATTGCAGAATAAAATACTGCATTTTGTATTATAGAATGATCTGTATATGTTGAAAAGCCTACAGGAAGCATTATCCTAAATGAAGGAAACATCAAAAGCATTCACTTTGAAATTAGGAATGAAGAAATGATGTGTACTCCTTCTACTTCTGTTCAACGTTGTAGTGGAGAGTGTAGCTAGTGCAGTGAGACCTGATTGAAAATGCAGAAGTAAAACTGTAATTATTGGAAGCTATTACTTATGGTGAAAACTCAAAAGGACAAACAAATAGATTATTAAAATAATAACTTTACATGGGTAAATGGATGTAAAATTAATATGCAAACATCAGTTGCATTTCTATGTATCAGCAGAAAATAATTAAGATCAAGATTTCTTTGGGGAAAATTATAAAATTTCATTATGAGATATAGAGACACCTATACTGAAGGAAATACATGTCATGTTTACTAATATCAATATTATAAAAATTGCATTTTCCCCCAAATTGATATACAGACTCAATGCAAATCCAAACTCTTGAGATTTTTCATTAAATATGATAAAATTATTTTGAACAGGAGAAGGAAGATATGTTATAGAAAAGAAACAACGAGAAACTGACTTTATCAGATATTAGGGTTTATTATGAAGAAGTATTAATTAAGGCAGTGTAGTATTGGGGTAACAATAGATAGATTGCCCAGTGGAGTAGAATTGTGAGCCCAGAAAGACATTTAAGAAAATGAGACTTAAGTTGGATTTTTCTACCTCTTGTTATATACAAAAATCAGCTGAAAATGAATTAAAGATTTAAATGTATATCTACATTTTCAAAGACTCTTGGTAGGAAATATTGATAACAGATTTTAGCCCTTGGCATATAGAAACACAAAATATAAAATAAAGTTTCATAAAAAACAGTTGATAAATTTGATGATATTCTTAATTTCAGTTTATTATATTTTTCAGTTGTAGAATTTGGTTCCTTTCCTAATAGTTTCAAGTTCTCTACTAAACTCCATCTTGTCTCTTAACTCCTTGAATATATATTTTAAATCACCTGTCTGTACTTATTTGAATCTTTTGTGGTCTCTTTCTTTTGGGGGGATTGGGCAAAAGGAGAGGGAAAGAGAATCTTAGGCGGGCTTCATACCCAGCACCAGAGCATGATGCAGGGCTTGATATCAGCAACCCTGAGGTCATGACCCAAGCTAAAATCAAGAGTCAGTCACTTAAAACCGGGCCACCCAGGCGCCCCTGGTCTATTTCTGTAGATTGTTGTTTTTCTTTTAAAACAAACAAACAAAAACTCCTTTGTTTTGTCTCTTCATTTGCCTGGCTATTTAAAATAGGATACCAGTCTTTGTATATGAAAAATTACAAAGCTTCTGGCCTAGGATATTGTTACTTGTCTTCAAAAGATTGTCTTTTCTTATATTTTTTCAGAAGGTTTTCTTGTGGTAGGTGGCTAGTCAGTAGCAGTCTCAGATTGCCTCAGATCAGTGAATGAGTTAGATTATTTGAAGCTGGACTTCATCTCTGTGAGATCTGGTATCTTTCAGTTCATTCTTAACTCCTAAGGTATAGCTCCTTCAGGGCCCAACCAGAGTATTGGGCATTTACCAGATCTTCCCTCTTCAGTAGAACCTGAACACCTTTATTTTTTCTCTATAGGCTATTGAGAGTTTATCTCAACTTCACATTTTGTTAATGACATCGTACAAAATTGGCAGGCTCTATCTTGAAAAAAAGAGGTCTCTTACGGACTTACCTCTCTGGGTTTTTGTGATATTGGGATTTATAATAAATATATGTTTGTTCTTCACCCCCATTCCTGGCAAAGAACTCCTAAAACTCTTGCTAAATGATAACAGCAAAAAACCTGAAAGGAGTATCTTTTGTTATTTGTAATAAGCCCCTTTCAGGGGCGCCTGGGTGGCTCAGTGGGTTAAAGCCTCTGCCTTCGGCTCAGGTCATGGTCCCAGGGTCCTGGGATGGAGCCCTGCATCCGGCTCTCTGCTCAGCAGGGAGCCTGCTTCCCCCTTTCTCTCTCTGCCTGCCTCTCTGCCTACTTGTGATCTCTGTCTGTCAAATAAATAAATAAAATCTTAAAAAAAAAATAAGCCCCTTTCATCCACACCTGTTATGTCATATTATGATATGATAGGAACACCTAATCGCAGGTGTATATTTTGACCTTCTAGTTGAACAGACAAGTTCTTGTCGATGCCTTAAAATGCTTGGTTTAAGAATACTAATGGGAATTTTTTTTTTAAGATTATTTATTTATTTATTTGACAGAGATCACAAGTAGGCAGAGAGGCAGGCAGAGGGAGAGAGAGGAGGAAGCAGGCTCCCAGCTGACCAGAGAGCCCAATGCGGGGCTCAATCCCAGGACCCCGGGATCATGACCTGAGCCGAAGGCAGAGGCTTTAACCCACTGAGCCACCCAGGAGTCCCTACTAATGGGAATATTTTAAATGTTGTGATAGCTGCTGAGACTATGAGCATAGTTTAAATAAAAAGTCAAAATCAAAATTATATTGTCATTTTGTTACTGCCTGTAAGACCAAAGAATTTGGGTTTTAACAGTGTTTCAAATTTAGTATTTCAAATTTTAATACTTTCTGAAAAATGAAAGTTTTCACATAATTGTGTATTTTATGCTTTTAAAAAATATGACTCTGTTATCATTTATTCCTACGGCTTATATTATTTGAAAATGTGGTTAATGTTTTCTCTTAGAGCTAGATTTCTTTTCAGATATCAACTTAACAAACTGTCATCACATTATATCTGTCATAAAGGTTTTGTTTTCTGTTTTTTTAAAGATTTTATTTATTTGACAGAGATTACAAGTAGGCAAGAGAGGCAGGCAGGGAGAGAGAAGAGGAAGCAGGCTCTCCGCGGAGCAGAGAGCCCAATGTGGGGCTCGATCCCAGGACCCTGGGATCATGACCTGAGCCAAAAGCAGAGGCTTTAACCCACTGAGCCACCCAGGTGCCCCTGTCATAAAGGTTTTTATGTTTTTTTCAGAGCTGCAAATTTTTCCTGCTATAGCATTTTTTGTTTTTTTAAAGCAAACCTAAATTGGACCTAAAATTTTTGTTATGGAAACTAGCTAGCTACCTTATATCATCTATTATCTTCTTAATATTTAATCCCTAAGATACTGTTCTGAAATTTAGTAGATATTTCTGTATATGTCACCTTTATACAAAACATGTGTAAACATGTGTAAAATTTTCCATTTAGAGTTCAGTTTTCAAGAGCACGGGTTTAGGATTCACTGACTTCTTAGTATGAATTCCTTCTTTGCCACTTCCTATCTGTGGAACTTTGGAGAAGTAATTTCATCTCTTTAAAATCTGTTTCTCAGGGCACCTGGGTGGCTCAGTGGGTTGAAGCCTCTGCCTTCTGCTCAGATCATGATCCCAGGGTCCTGGGATCAAGTCCCGCATCGGGCTCTCTGCTCAGCAGGGAGCCTGCTTCCCTTTCTCTCTCTCTGCCTGCCTGTCTGCCTACTTGTGATCTCTGTCTGTCAAATAAATAAATAAAATCTTTAAAAAAAAATAAAATCTGGGACGCCTGGGTGGCTCAGTTGGTTGGACGACTGCCTTCGGCTCAGGTCATGATCCCGGAGACCCGGGATCGAGTCCCGCATCAGGCTCCCAGCTCCACGGGGAGTCTGCTTCTCCCTCTGACCTTCTCCTCGCTCATGCTCTCTCACTGCCTCTCTCTCAAATAAATAAATAAAATCTTTAAAAAAAAATAAATAAA